>JASANA010011156.1:0-23571 GCA_030248095.1 Ptycholaimellus sp. GST1_10
GAGCCAGTTCTTCCAACAGGATTGGAGCCCCAGTGCTGGTGGACACGAGCATTGGGTCGAAGGTCAACCGACGTCCAGCCTCCTCCGGGTAGCCTTGCAGGAGGGGAATAGAACCGATATTGGAGCTGGCACAAGTCGTCCAAGACATCTTGATCGAAGAGGCTTGCGTCTGCTAACAGGCGGCGAGCCAGTTCTTCCAACAGGATTGGAGCCCCAGTGCTGGTGGACACGAGCATTGGGTCGAAGGTCAACCGACGTCCAGCCTCCTCCGGGTAGCCTTGCAGGAGGGGAATAGAACCGATATTGGAGCTGGCACAAGTCGTCCAAGACATCTTGATCGAAGAGGCTTGCGTCTGCTAACAGGCGGCGAGCCAGTTCTTCCAACAGGATTGGAGCCCCAGTGCTGGTGGACACGAGCATTGGGTCGAAGGTCAACCGACGTCCAGCCTCCTCCGGGTAGCCTTGCAGGAGGGAATAGAACCGATATTGGAGCTGGCACAAGTCGTCCAAGACATCTTGATCGAAGAGGCTTGCGTCTGCTAACAGGCGGCGAGCCAGTTCTTCCAACAGGATTGGAGCCCCAGTGCTGGTGGACACGAGCATTGGGTCGAAGGTCAACCGACGTCCAGCCTCCTCCGGGTAGCCTTGCAGGAGGGGAATAGAACCGATATTGGAGCTGGCACAAGTCGTCCAAGACATCTTGATCGAAGAGGCTTGCGTCTGCTAACAGGCGGCGAGCCAGTTCTTCCAACAGGATTGGAGCCCCAGTGCTGGTGGACACGAGCATTGGGTCGAAGGTCAACCGACGTCCAGCCTCCTCCGGGTAGCCTTGCAGGAGGGGAATACCCGAACCGAAAAAAAAAAAAAAAAAATATTGGAGCTGGCACACCTCGTCCAAGACATCTTGATCGAAGAGGCTTGCGTCTGCTAACAGGCGGCGAGCCAGTTCTTCCAACAGGATTGGAGCCCCAGTGCTGGTGGACACGAGCATTGGGTCGAAGGTCAACCGACGTCCAGCCTCCTCCGGGTAGCCTTGCAGGAGGGGAATAGAACCGATATTGGAGCTGGCACAAGTCGTCCAAGACATCTTGATCGAAGAGGCTTGCGTCTGCTAACAGGCGGCGAGCCAGTTCTTCCAACAGGATTGGAGCCCCAGTGCTGGTGGACACGAGCATTGGGTCGAAGGTCAACCGACGTCCAGCCTCCTCCGGGTAGCCTTGCAGGAGGGGAATAGAACCAATATTGGAGCTGGCACAAGTCGTCCAAGACATCTTGATCGAAGAGGCTTGCGTCTGCTAACAGGCGGCGAGCCAGTTCTTCCAACAGGATTGGAGCCCCAGTGCTGGTGGACACGAGCATTGGGTCGAAGGTCAACCGACGTCCAGCCTCCTCCGGGTAGCCTTGCAGGAGGGGAATAGAACCGATATTGGAGCTGGCACAAGTCGTCCAAGACATCTTGATCGAAGAGGCTTGCGTCTGCTAACAGGCGGCGAGCCAGTTCTTCCAACAGGATTGGAGCCCCAGTGCTGGTGGACACGAGCATTGGGTCGAAGGTCAACCGACGTCCAGCCTCCTCCGGGTAGCCTTGCAGGAGGGGAATAGAACCGATATTGGAGCTGGCACAAGTCGTCCAAGACATCTTGATCGAAGAGGCTTGCGTCTGCTAACAGGCGGCGAGCCAGTTCTTCCAACAGGATTGGAGCCCCAGTGCTGGTGGACACGAGCATTGGGCCGAAGGTCAACTGACGTCCAGCCTCCTCCGGGTAGCCTTGCAGGAGGGGAATAGAACTGATATTGGAGCTGGCACAAGTCGTCCAAGACATCTTGATCGAAGAGGCTTGCGTCTGCTAACAGGCGGCAAGCCAGTTCTTCCAACAGGATTGGAGCCCCAGTGCTGGTGGACACGAGCATTGGGTCGAAGGTCAACCGACGTCCAGTGTTGAGGAAACGGCGCGTTTGGCAGTATGGTATGCGATCATCTCATTCTCACCCCCTACCCCATCGCCAGCATCATCCATTTCAACCGCCCACCCTCCCTCTTTTGCATCCTCCTGCAATCATTACACACTTTTGCTTGAGTAAAGAGGAGGAAGAAAACTAACCTTCGATGCGCAACATAGCTAAGGAGGAGTCAGACCTCTCCATCCTTCAGCTTTGGAGCCTGTACCAGGGGGTTCACCTTCGTCGGCGGCCAGAGCATCCTCAAGGACAACTTCAGCTTCCTTTCTCTGGACCCCCAGCCGCAGGTCTCCCATCTCTTTCATCACCTCCTTCCTCAAACTCGCCTCTGCCGAGTTCAAGCTTCGTCTCCTCTTCATCGACCTCTTCTATCCACTCACCCTCCCAACAGCCCTCTCTAGGGCTAGAGTCAGAATCAGAACAAGGTCGAGAAGATGAGCTCCAAGCAGCCCAGCGCCTCTGTCGCGGGCCTGCCCTACCTCTCCCGCTTCGCCCTCGTCTCCCAAACCTACCCCATCGAGTGCAGCCATGCCTGTGACGCCAAGAATCACCTCCCCAACCAGATCAAGTGCTTCCGGTGCCAGGACATCTACTGCCTCGCCGGCCTCTCCAACGCCTTCTCGCCCTCCAGCGCCGCCTCCAAGACCGCCTTCCGAGCTCTGGAGGCCCGCCACAACCTCTCCAAGACCGTCGCCCCCGAGGAGTGGATGGAGAGCACCTGGCCCTTCCTCTTCCTCTGTCCACCCTGCGAGTTGGGCATGGGACGCTCTCCTCGCCCTCTCCTCCTCCAGCTCAAGGACCAGGGCCTCCTCAAGCACACCTCCTACCACGAGTACTCCTACATTGGCCCCACCTGCTTTGAGGAGCACACAGGTCTTCCCTTTCATCGATCGAGCCTAGAGCCTCACAAGGAGCGCTTCTGGGCGGAGATGATGGGGGAGCGAGAGCCAGTCCCCGATCCTTCATCCTCTCCTCACCTTCCCCATCGCGTCGGCGGCATTCCCGAGTCCGAGTTCCTCCAGCAGCTGGCTGCGGGGCACCTGGACGATGCAGCGCCGGTGGACGATGAGGAGGACAACGGGGAGGAGGACGGCGGACAGGAGGAGAACCAGGAGCAGGACAACAACCTGGAGATGGAGGAGGATGCACCCGCCATCCGCATCGCCCAGCTTCAGAGAGAAGCCGATGCCGCCAAGGAAGCCCTCCAGACCCAGGCCACCGTCTCCCAGCAGTGCCTCACCAAGCTCCAGGCCAACCTGGACTCCATCGCAGCTGAGCGCCTCAGCGCCCAGAAGGCCCTGCAGGAGGCCAAGCATGTCCAGCAGGAGCAGACGGCCCAACTTCTCCAGGAACAAGCTCTCCGTCAGCAAGCAGAGTCCACCTCCCAGTCGATGCAGAACGAGGTGGAGCATTTGCGGCACACTGTGGAGGGCGTGAAGAAGGAGATGCAGCAGCGCCTCAAGGCCATCCAGGAAGAAGGAGCTCAGGTTCAGCGTCAGTTCCAGGAAGCCGAGTCTCGCCTCCACCGGGACCTCCAGCTCCTCCAGGAGTCCAACGATGCCCTCTCCTCTACTCTCGTCCAGAAGAGCACCGAGGCCAACCAGGCACAGACGAGGAACATGGCCCTGCAGAAGGAGGTGGAGCGGATGAAGGAGCGCGTCAAGCACGCGGAGGCGGAACGGGCTGCCATCATCCACTCCTCTCAGTCCCTGCACCCGCGCTGGGCCTCCGCCTCCCTGCCCCCCGACACTCAACCCAATCCGCCCATCTTTGTCGGAGCTCCCGCCTCTGCCGGGCCCTCCACAGGTCTCACCCCTGCCTCCTCCTCTACTACCGCCACCACTGCTTCAGCTTCCTTCCTCTCCTCATCCTTGACGGGGTTGGCGGTGAGTACGAGCGGAGGACCTACGACTACTACTGCGCAAGCTCCGGTGGTGACAAGTACAGGTGTGCTGTCGACGTTCGCGACGTCTGCGACCACGGCCTCCGTTGGGCAGCCCACCTCTGCTGGGCAGTCCGCCTCTATCGGACATCCCACCTCTGTCGGGAACCCCGCCTCTGTTGGGAACCCCGCCTCTGCCGGGGCCATCTGCCACTCCGGCTCCTACCTGGACATGGCCCTCGGCCATGCGGGATCCCGGCACCAGCGCCCCGAGCTCCGCTTCTTCGACGGCGCCAACCTCACGGACTTCGCTCGCTGGTGGGAATGGTGGCAGTACTACTTCGACAAGGAGCCCATGCCTGCCCCTGACAAGCTGGAGCTCCTCCTCTCCTGCCTCAAAGGCCAAGCCCACACCAAGGTCGTCTGGTGCCAGCGCTACAAGGCTACGGACTACGAGGACGCGAAGAAGGTGCTGCTGGAAGCCTACGGGGACCCGGCGGGAACAAAGCGCGAGCTGATCCAGGCCCTCCACGACATCATGCCCATTCACAACTTCAGCGGCTGGGAGCAGATTTCCGGCCTCGCCGACTTCCTCTTTGCTACGGCCAATCAGCTATGCTCACTCGGCGTTGGGGACCTGGACTCCCACCTACCTCTCATCACTGCCAAGCTACCTTCAGACTACTGGCGGGAGATCGTGCTGCAGCGTCATCGGACGGGCACTCTCACTGATCCCTCCTTTGACGAGCTCGTCATCCTCCTCCAGACGGAGGCTCGCTTCCGACGAGAGCTGGATGCCAACGCTCTGCCTCCTTCCATCTCCTCAGGGGCAGCTCTGCTGGGAGCAGGCCAGTCTCGTTTGGGCAAGTCCGGACCGTGCTCGTCGCCTCAGCCAACCTCACAGAAGCGCAAGAAGGGCTCCGGCAACCAGAAGGGCTCCGGCAACCGGGAGAGCTCCAGCAGCCAGCCTCGCAAGTCCTCACAGGCCCCGAGCGGCGACAAGCCCAAGCTCCGGCGGGCAGATGGGAGTGCCGTCTACTGCGCCTTCTGCGATGCCAACCACTACCCTCGCGACTGCACCAAGTACACCACCCCCCAAGCTCACCTCCGCCGAGCCAAGGAGATCCCCCTCTGCCTCAACTGCCTCCGACAGCGCCATGAGGCCGAGGACTGCCGCAACAAGGGCCGCTGCCAGGAGTGTCAGGCCAAGCACCACACCATCCTCCACGCTGCCCTCCAAGCCAACCCCGGCACCGCCTGCGCCGGCCTTGCCGCACAGCCAGACCACAACCTTCCCTACACCCTTCATGCCCTCTGCACCCTCACCGCCTACAACCCCAAGGGCAGGGAGGGGAAGCGAGTGGAGCTGCTGGCGGATGATGGCTCCTCCTTCACCTGGATCACCAAAGACTGCGCCTCTCGGCTGGGGCTCCACGCCTATGGCTCCGCTCACGTCTCCCTCTCCACCGCCTGCGATGGACAGACCAAGTACATGCGGACGCGCTACATGGACCTGGAGCTCCTGCGCCAGGACGGGCAAGTGCTGCCGGTGGCTGCGCTGCTGGCGGACGAGGTGGCAGTGCCGGGGTGGTGGGCGGCTTCGCGCTCCACTCCACCTCATCAAGATGCTCCCTCCCGGCCACTACCTCAACCTCCCCTCCTCCACCCAGCCTCTGTTCGCCTGGACGTCCTGCTCGGCGTCAACTACAGCGAGCACTGACTGGCCCCGAGCCACTGCCGTCAGGTCGCCGCTGGACTCACCTCTACCTCACTCATACGAACCTCTCAAGGGACGGTATCGGCGCCTCCTCTCCGAGGCCTCCTCCCCTCCTCCCAAGCCTTCCTCTTCTCCTACGGATGCATGGAGGAGGAGCTGAAGAAGCAGAGATCTAGTACCTGGCATTGCGGCAGAGTCGAGGACCCAGAAGGTGAGCGAGGAGTTCGACATCACCCGCATGGAGGACCTTCCTCTCGGCCTCCCCAACTCCATCTCTCGCCTCTCCTCCACCCCTCCTCTCCCGCGCATCCGCCTGAGTCCAAGTCAGCCCCGAGGAGAGCCCTGCACTCCGTCGCAAGTTCCGGGCTTCCTCCCGCTCTCCTCCACCGCCCTCCTCTCCTCCACTACATTCCCATCGCCAGTGTTCAAGTACGGGGCGTTTACGAAGTGACCAGTCTCCTCCCCAAGCCGCCTCCTCACCGACTCCCTCTTCCTAGAGTCCAGCACGTTTCACCGCTCTGCGGCCTTCTCGCATCGCCCCCAGAGCCTCCTCCGCTCCTCCTCCCCCCCACCTCCCACTCTCTAGTCCCCTGTGTCAGCCCCCTCCTCCTTCCTCCTAACCCTACGAGACACAAGAGTGCTCCTCCCTCCCCCCCACTTCTACTGCAACCCTCCCCTTCCCCCCAGACCCCCCCTCTCCTCTCCTTCCCCCTTCCAGTTCTCTCACAGAGTGGAGAGGCCAGACCTCAGAAAACAGTCCGCAACTGGCTGGAGTGGGTCCTTCCCCAGCCCTCTTGCTCCCCCAAGGCTCCCCCTCTTTTTTGTTCTTCACCCTCAGGCTCGTGGGGGGGGGGGGGGGGGGGGGGGTGCCTCTCCCTCTGGGGGGGCAGTTGGTGGGCTTCCAGCCACCCCCCGCCCCGGGCTTCTCTCCCCTCCAGCCCCCTATCGGTTGAACCCTCATAATCACTCCAGGTCGTCCTTATGGTAAGGTCAGGGGCCTCGTTGATAAAGGAAGGGAGCAGTGGAGGTGGAGGGGCTGATGCGGACTTCGGGTATGAGCGCGCTTCGCCCCACCAGGACGCCGCGACATCTCACAAGCCAAGGCTCTCTCCCTGCTCAGTCAACTACTCCGACGACTTCCTCCGCTGCCTCACAGTGGCCCTGGCTCCCCTCCTTCATGAGAGGGAGGAAGGTGGGAGAGAAGAAGAAGAAGCCAGGGCTGCGATGGGAGCAGCGGGGATGGGAGAGAGCAGGATGGCCCTCGATCAATCCTCAACTCCTCAAACTCAAAGGTCCTCTGCACCTATGCTCTCCTTCTTCCTCAGCGGCATCGGAGAGCTCGAGGGAGGGCGTGCACGGGAGAAGCGGAGGCCCTGCCTGCTCACCCAGAGAGCAGCCGACACCATCTTACTCCATCTCAGAAGGGCTTCTCCAGGAGAAGATCTGCAAGCAGCTCTCCTCTTCCTCTCTACGAGGCGGCCAGGACAGAGGCGAGGACCGCCCCGCCGCCCGCCCGCCAAACCTCCGCGGCCCGCTAGTTGGCAGTCGTCTGTGGCAAGGACTAAGGGTGGGGGTGGTGGTGGGGTTGTTTGGGTGCCACACCCCCTTCCCCGGGCACCGAGTAGTCTCAGCTCTCTACCTCCCCCCCCAGCGTAAGGTGGTGTCAGGTGTCCCCTGGGTAGAACACAACTTTCCCCCCCCCCCCCTGTCTCTCCGTGGGCCCCTGCTTCGGGACCCCCCCCGCCGCACTCCTGCACAAAACCCACCTTCTTGGCGCGGCCACCCAAAAAAAAAAAAACAATTCTCCGGTCCCGCGGGTGCCCTTCCCTCCCTCCCACTCCCCAATCGTAAAAAGGCCTAATTAACTGCTCCCTGTCTTCTGCCAATCTCTTCAGCTTCCTTCAAACTTGTGCCCAGAGATACGGGCTGGAATAATGCCGACATATTATGCGACAGGAGAAAGTTGGGAGGGGATCGGCCGGTTATGCAGGCCCCATTCTCTAGACACGCATTACACTTGGCGCAGTGTGGCAGGGATGGGAACTCTGCCCAGTCGGATGAAGAAAGGTGAAGAGAGAGAGGAGAGGATTGGGTGAAGAAAAGTGAGGGGCGGGGTGCAATGTAAACGGCAGACCCAATCTGGAATAAAGGGCGCATGGCCAGTCGTGGCTGGCGAACTGCATTGTTGGCACTCACCACTTTTTCACTGCTCATCTATATTCACCTAACCGGCAACCAGCTGCAAGAGGTGGAACCCAGCAAAGCTCGAAATCAGGCATCTTTATTTCTGGAGTGGAAAACAATTTTTGATAGGCCAACAATTGATTGATTCTAGAGCCAGGCGAATGAAGCACGACTGGCGGGATTGGTGGAACTGCGGGAGAAGGCTGGGGGAAAGCTGAAGAAGCTGGCAGCGGAAATTCACGACCGACACGGCGACTTGCTTTACGTCACCTTTATCAACGCTGCCTACGCCAGCCTTACACACAACTGGCTTTGCAATATTCAAGTTGGATAATTTTTTTGGCCTCGTCCCATCTTTGTGATTTTTGATGAAAGCTCGCAAAAATCATGCGTATTAAAGGTTGAAAAAACCACTCTAATAAACGATAGTTAAAACATATCCAGGTTATATTATTTTTTTTTTAAATCAAAATCAAATAAAAATTTTTAGGTTTTTCCAGAAATCTTCCCCCGAACATTAGTCATTAGCACCGACTTCGGCGTGTGCCAGGAGCTGCAGGATGCCTGGCCCAACATTTCCTGTCTCGCCCTAGCGCCCAGCGAACAAGTAAGACCAGATGCCTTCCCTCCTCTCAGCAGCCTAAGCAGTAGCATGCCAACCACAGAGCAGTAGCATAGTATTTTCAATAAAGATAGAAAGTGCTCCTGGGTTTGCCAGAAATCGTGGGGAGGCTCGAGCAGCCTGTGGTGGGGCGAAGGGGCCTACATTGACTTCCTGGCGGCACGTGCTGTTCTACTGGCCGTCCTGGCAGAAGCTGGCTTGCCCTTCCTGCTCCTGGAGACGGACGCTGTGTGGCTCAAAAATCCTCACCACTATTTTCTTCAACGATTGGAGGCTAGCATGTTTCCATTTATTTGGTTTCTAAGCCTTTTAAACTTTATGTTTTGACGAGCTGCATTTGTTATTGATTGATATTATTAAATATTTCTCATTGATATATGAAAAGTTCCATAATTTTGATATGTCGCGGTGTTAACTGCTATTATCGATTGCTTTGCACTGAATTCAAAGAGTAATTGTTGATTGACGCATCACCGACTGTTTAAAGCAGGGATAGTGATTGAATCAATGACAGGAAGGAGACATCAGTATCCCGCTGAAAGGCTACCCGGAGGAGGCTGGACGTCGGTTGACCTTCGACCCAATGCTCGTGTCCACCAGCACTGGGGCTCCAATCCTGTTGGAAGAACTGGCTCGCCGCCTGTTAGCAGACGCAAGCCTCTTCGATCAAGATGTCTTGGACGACTTGTGCCAGCTCCAATATCGGTTCTATTCCCCTCCTGCAAGGCTACCCGGAGGAGGCTGGACGTCGGTTGACCTTCGACCCAATGCTCGTGTCCACCAGCACTGGGGCTCCAATCCTGTTGGAAGAACTGGCTCGCCGCCTGTTAGCAGACGCAAGCCTCTTCGATCAAGATGTCTGGGACGACTTGTGCCAGCTCCAATATCGGTTCTATTCCCCTCCTGCAAGGCTACCCGGAGGAGGCTGGACGTCGGTTAACCTTCGACCCAATGCTCGTGTCCACCAGCACTGGGGCTCCAATCCTGTTGGAAGAACTGGCTCGCCGCCTGTTAGCAGACGCAAGCCTCTTCGATCAAGATGTCTTGGACGACTTGTGCCAGCTCCAATATCGGTTCTATTCCCCTCCTGCAAGGCTACCCGGAGGAGGCTGGATGTCGGTTGACCTTCGACCCAATGCTCGTGTCCACCAGCACTGGGGCTCCAATCCTGTTGGAAGAACTGGCTCGCCGCCTGTTAGCAGACGCAAGCCTCTTCGATCAAGATGTCTTGGACGACTTGTGCCAGCTCCAATATCGGTTCTATTCCCCTCCTGCAAGGCTACCCGGAGGAGGCTGGACGTCGGTTGACCTTCGACCCAATGCTCGTGTCCACCAGCACTGGGGCTCCAATCCTGTTGGAAGAACTGGCTCGCCGCCTGTTAGCAGACGCAAGCCTCTTCGATCAAGATGTCTTGGACGACTTGTGCCAGCTCCAATATCGGTTCTATTCCCCTCCTGCAAGGCTTCCCGGAGGAGGCTGGACGTCGGTTGACCTTCGACCCAATGCTCGTGTCCACCAGCACTGGGGCTCCAATCCTGTTGGAAGAACTGGCTCGCCGCCTGTTAGCAGACGCAAGCCTCTTCGATCAAGATGTCTTGGACGACTTGTGCCAGCTCCAATATCGGTTCTATTCCCCTCCTGCAAGGCTACCCGGAGGAGGCTGGACGTCGGTTGACCTTCGACCCAATGCTCGTGTCCACCAGCACTGGGGCTCCAATCCTGTTGGAAGAACTGGCTCGCCGCCTGTTAGCAGACGCAAGCCTCTTCGATCAAGATGTCTTGGACGACTTGTGCCAGCTCCAATATCGGTTCTATTCCCCTCCTGCAAGGCTACCCGGAGGAGGCTGGACGTCGGTTGACCTTCGACCCAATGCTCGTGTCCACCAGCACTGGGGCTCCAATCCTGTTGGAAGAACTGGCTCGCCGCCTGTTAGCAGACGCAAGCCTCTTCGATCAAGATGTCTTGGACGACTTGTGCCAGCTCCAATATCGGTTCTATTCCCCTCCTGCAAGGCTACTCGGAGGAGGCTGGACGTCGGTTGACCTTCGACCCAATGCTCGTGTCCACCAGCACTGGGGCTCCAATCCTGTTGGAAGAACTGGCTCGCCGCCTGTTAGCAGACGCAAGCCTCTTCAATCAAGATGTCTTGGACGACTTGTGCCAGCTCCAATATCGGTTCTATTCCCCTCCTGCAAGGCTACCCGGAGGAGGCTGGACGTCGGTTGACCTTCGACCCAATGCTCGTGTCCACCAGCACTGGGGCTCCAATCCTGTTGGAAGAACTGGCTCGCCGCCTGTTAGCAGACGCAAGCCTCTTCGATCAAGATGTTTTGGACGACTTGTGCCAGCTCCAATATCGGTTCTATTCCCCTCCTGCAAGGCTACCCAGAGGAGGCTGGATGAAGGATGGAGAGGTCTGACTCCTCCTTAGCTATGTTGCACATCAAAGGTTAGTTTTCTTCCTCCTCTTTACTCAAGCAAAAGTGTGTAATGATTGCAGGAGGATGCGAAAGAGGGAGGGCGGGTGGTTGAAATGGATGATGCTGGCGATGGGGTAGGGGGTGAGAATGAGACAATCGCATACCGTACTGCCAAATGCGCCGTTTCCTCAACAGAATACTCGGGACCTTCTTTTGGCCAACAAAAGAAGAAAAATGAATCACACTCCAAACCTCAACAAGGAAGGAAGGAGCTGAAACAGAGGTGGGGCCTAAAGCTACATAATGCTAGGCAGTGTCTCAAAAGGATGAGCATGGGTGAGCTGGGAGAGAGAGGTGAAATGGAAGCTCAACAAAAGATGCTACTGGGATAGAATAGAGCGACGATAGGCATGCAGGCCTTGCGCTGTGAGAGGGAGAAAGGGAGGAATGGGAGGGGCAGGGGCCGGCTCGTCCACGTCCTCCGTCTGCTCCACCGCTCCGTCTCCATCGTCCCGATCACCGACCACCTCACCAGCCTCCTCCACCTCCGCGGAGTCACTCGGGTAGTCGGACTGGTCCTCGGGGCAGATGCTGGAGAGCAGGTCGAGCTCCAAGGGGACGAGGTGGCTGACAGAGCGGGTGCTGCTGTAGCCGGAGGCATCGGTGACCTCGACATAGCGTAGGACGTTGTCGGGGCCGGGGAGGAGCTTGTCCACCTTGACGAGCTTCCAGTTGGCCCGCTTGCTCTTCTCCACCAGGAGACAGACGACGTCCTCCTTCAGCTCCACCGGCTGGCCTTGGCGAAGTTGGTGGAGGTGCTGTTGGTGAAGGTGGGCCTTGTACTCCGTGCTCCAGCGGTGCCAGAATGCGTCCACCAGCTCTTGGCGATGCTGGACTTGGAGGCGAAGAAGGCGGGCAGGGCGAGAGCTGGGCAGGGGAAGTGAGTCTTGCAGGAGAGGAGCTTGGAGCTGAACATGGGGCGAGAGGAGATGGGCTGGGGTGAGAGGAAGAAGGTCTTGAGGGTTGTCGGTGAGGCTGGTGAGCAGGCGCTGGTTGAGTATGGCCTCGATGAGGCAGAGGACGGTGCTGAGCTCAAAGTTGCTCACCTTCCGAGAGCCCAGCAACGCTCGCAGCGGGCCCTTGACCAGGTCCACCATCTTCTCCACACCTCCTTGCCTCCAGGGCACGCGAACGGAGCCGAAGGAGAGCTTGAGGGAGATGTTGGAGGGGAAGGCGGAGGCGAGGTTGGCGAAACCCTTGAAAGCCGTGGTGCAGTCCAGATACACGGTGCTGGCTGTGAGTCCGCGTCTGGCCCACATCCGCTGGAAGGCGCTGACGATGGCGGCTGTGCTGTAGTTCTCCAACACCTCCAGATGGAGGCCCTGGGAGATGCAGCAGCTGAACATGGCCGCCCATCTCTTGTGGTACTGCTGGCGGGAGTAGTTGTAGGTGTAGAGGGGGCCTAGCTGGTCGAGAAGGAGGTGATGGAAGGGAGGTAGATGAGGCTGGAGACGTTGCTGAGGAAGTAGCCCGGGCGGAGGCCGGGGAAGGGGGTGTCGAGCAGCCCAAACGCAGACGCCGCAGCCACACAGCGCTCGCTTCACTCCTGGTAGTCCTTGCGTAGGCCAGTGCTGAAGACGGACTTGGGCCAGCACTTGAGCGGGGCCGGCGTGGAGCAGCTGGTGATGGGCCTGGAGGGCGAGTAGGAGAGCGAGGCGACAGGAGCCAGGCAGGAGAGCTGGAGACTCCTCCGCCATCCATGTCCCCACTCGAAGCACGCCATCGTCAGAGAGGAAGATGGAGAGCTGCTTGCAGATCTTCTCCTTGGAGAAGCCCTTCTGCTGTAGATCGGAGTAGAGAGTGGGGTAGTGGCGGAGCTGCATCTCATGGGTGAGCATGTGCAGGGCCTCCGTCTTCTCCGCGTAGGACACGCCCTCTCCTCGAGCTCTCTTCTGATGCCGCTGGAGGTGAAGAAGGAGAGCATAGGTGCAGAGGACCTTGTCGAGGTTGTTGGAGGAGTTGAGGATCTGATCGAGGGCGCTCCAGTCCTGCTCTCTGCCCATCCCCGCTGCTCCCATCGCTGTAGCCACTGGCTTCTTCTTCTTCTCTCCCAGTCGGCTTTCCTCCTCTTCTGGAGTGAAGGAAGGAGGAGTCCATGCAGGCCACTGAGTGAGTGGCAGGCGGAGGAAGTCGGGTCCGGTGTAGTAGTTGGACTGGAGCAGGGAAGAGAGAGCCTTGGGCTTGGTGAGGATGTCGGCGGCGTTGTCCTGGGTGGGGACGAAGCAGCGCTCATAGCCGTCGAAGTCCTGCATCAGCCCCTCCACCTCCACTGCTCGCCTTTCCTTGTATCAACGAAGGCCCACTGGACGCTGTAGCCAGTAGAGGACGACCTGGGAGTTGATGTAGTGGATGAGGTTCCTGAACCGAATGGAGGGGCCGAGCTGGAGGAGGGCGAAGCGCAGGAAGCAAGTGGCGATGACGGCAGCCCACATCTCAATGCGGGGGATGGTGATGAGTAGGCTCTTGCGGGACGAGGGGACGAGCTTGGACTTGGCGGCCAGGAAGATGGGCTTTCCAGCCTGGACCACATAGGCGACGAACCTGTAGGCGCCCCCGCCGCCGTCGCTGAAGACGATGAGGTCGGCGGGCTGGTCGGGGTCGGAGACGAGTCGGCGCAGCAGTCGCACATTGTCCAGCTGGCTGAGCTCCTGCTCCAGACGCTGCCATCCCTCTTCCACTCCCTTCCCTACCCAATCTTCCCACCCCAGCTCAGAGGGCACTCCTGTCTGGAACAGGAGGTGAGCTTGGAGGAGAAAAGGGGCAAGGAGACCGTAGGGATCGTAGAAGCGAGAGATGGTGGAGAGGAAGGCTCTCTTGGTGAAGGGGCTGGTGAGATCGTCAAAGATGGGCTTGAGAGGGCTGACGAAGTCGCCGCTGACATCCCACTCCATGCCCAGGTTGCGGATCACCTGCTTTGTCTGCAGGTCTGGCTCTGGCACTCCTTCCAGCACCTCTGGCATGTCTGAAGAGAACTGGCACAGATGGAGCTTGGCAGAAGCGAAGAGGGCGATGAGGCTGGCGATGATGCGCTTGGCCTCCTGGGGGTCGGAGAAGGGGAAGACGCTGTTGTCCACGTAGAAGCTGTCGGCGAGGGTGCGGAGCTCCTCCAGGCGCAGTCCGTAGTCCACTCCTGAGTCTGCTGCATCATCGCCTAGGCGCTTGAGGCAGGCAAGGAGGAGGTTGGGACTTGGACTGGCCCCCATCACCAGATGAGCGTACTTGTAGACGTTGACGTTGCGGCTGGAGAGGGACTTGCGGCGGTCGCGGGGTAGGAGGATGCGGAGGAGGTCCTGATGCTTGGGGCGGACGGCGATGCTGTAGAAGGCCGCAGAGACGTCGGTGATGAAGACGTGCTTGCCTGCCCGGAACTTGCACTGGAGGCCGAAGAGGTCGGAGATGCGGTTGTCCCCGGTGCGCAAGCAGTCGTTGAGGCTGAAGCCCTCCGGCGTCTTGGCGGAGCCGTCCAGGACTGGCCTGCACTTCGTAAACTCCGCCCCGTACTTGAACACTGGCCGATTGGGAATGTAGTGGAGGAGAGGAGGATCGGTGGAGGAGATGACGGGAGTGATGATGCCCTCCTCGGCGAACTTGTCGAACTCGCCGTAGTGCAGGGTCATCTCCTCGGGGCTGTACTTGGACTCCAGGCGGATGCCGCGGGAGAGAGCACAGCGGAAGTTGGAGGAGAGGCGAGAGATGGAGTCCTTGACGGGGAGGCCGATGAGGAAGCAGCCGTCCTCCATGCGGGTGATGTCGAACTCCTCGCTCACCTTCTGCGGCTCCTCGTACTCTGCCGCAATGCCCAGGTACTCCAGATCCGTCTGCTTCTTCAGCTCTTCCTCCATGCATCCGTAGGAGAAGAGGAAGGCTTGGGTAGGAGGGGAGGAGGCCTCGGAGAGGAGGCGCCGATCCACCCGTCCCTTGAGCAGGTTGCCGTATGGAGTGAGGTAGCAGGTGAGTCCAGCGGCGACCTTGACGGCAGTGGCCTCGGGGCCAGTCATGTGCTCGCTGTAGTTGACGCCGAGCAGGACGTCCAGGCGAACAGAGTGCTGGGTGGAGGAGGGGAGGTTGAGGTAGTGGCCGGGAGGGAGCATCTTGATGAGGTTGGAGTGGAGCGCGAAGCCGCCCACCACCACCGGCACTGCCACCTCGTCCGCCAGCAGCGCAGCCACCGGCAGCACTTGCCCGTCCTGGCGCAGGAGCTCCAGGTCCATGTAGCGCGTCCGCATGTACTTGGTCTGTCCATCGCAGGCGGTGGAGAGGGAGACGTGAGCGGAGCCATAGGCGTGGAGCCCCAGCCGAGAGGCGCAGTCTTTGGTGATCCAGGTGAAGGAGGAGCCATCATCCGCCAGCAGCTCCACTCGCTTCCCCTCCCTGCCCTTGGGGTTGTAGGCGGTGAGGGTGCAGAGGGCATGAAGGGTGTAGGGAAGGTTGTGGTCTGGCTGTGCGGCAAGGCCGGCGCAGGCGGTGCCGGGGTTGGCTTGGAGGGCAGCGTGGAGGATGGTGTGGTGCTTGGCCTGACACTCCTGGCAGCGGCCCTTGTTGCGGCAGTCCTCGGCCTCATGGCGCTGTCGGAGGCAGTTGAGGCAGAGGGGGATCTCCTTGGCTCGGCGGAGGTGAGCTTGGGGGGTGGTGTACTTGGTGCAGTCGCGAGGGTAGTGGTTGGCATCGCAGAAGGCGCAGTAGACGGCACTCCCATCTGCCCGCCGGAGCTTGGGCTTGTCGCCGCTCGGGGCCTGTGAGGACTTGCGAGGCTGGCTGCTGGAGCTCTCCCGGTTGCCGGAGCCCTTCTGGTTGCCGGAGCCCTTCTTGCGCTTCTGTGAGGTTGGCTGAGGCGACGAGCACGGTCCGGACTTGCCCAAACGAGACTGGCCTGCTCCCAGCAGAGCTGCCCCTGAGGAGATGGAAGGAGGCAGAGCGTTGGCATCCAGCTCTCGTCGGAAGCGAGCCTCCGTCTGGAGGAGGATGACGAGCTCGTCAAAGGAGGGATCAGTGAGAGTGCCCGTCCGATGACGCTGCAGCACGATCTCCCGCCAGTAGTCTGAAGGTAGCTTGGCAGTGATGAGAGGTAGGTGGGAGTCCAGGTCCCCAACGCCGAGTGAGCATAGCTGATTGGCCGTAGCAAAGAGGAAGTCGGCGAGGCCGGAAATCTGCTCCCAGCCGCTGAAGTTGTGAATGGGCATGATGTCGTGGAGGGCCTGGATCAGCTCGCGCTTTGTTCCCGCCGGGTCCCCGTAGGCTTCCAGCAGCACCTTCTTCGCGTCCTCGTAGTCCGTAGCCTTGTAGCGCTGGCACCAGACGACCTTGGTGTGGGCTTGGCCTTTGAGGCAGGAGAGGAGGAGCTCCAGCTTGTCAGGGGCAGGCATGGGCTCCTTGTCGAAGTAGTACTGCCACCATTCCCACCAGCGAGCGAAGTCCGTGAGGTTGGCGCCGTCGAAGAAGTGAAGCTCGGGGCGCTGGTGCCGGGATCCCGCATGGCCGAGGGCCATGTCCAGGTAGGAGCCGGAGTGGCAGATGGCCCCGGCAGAGGCGGGGTTCCCAACAGAGGCGGGGTTCCCGACAGAGGTGGGATGTCCGATAGAGGCGGACTGCCCAGCAGAGGTGGGCTGCCCAACGGAGGCCGTGGTCGCAGACGTCGCGAACGTCGACAGCACACCTGTACTTGTCACCACCGGAGCTTGCGCAGTAGTAGTCGTAGGTCCTCCGCTCGTACTCACCGCCAACCCCGTCAAGGATGAGGAGAGGAAGGAAGCTGAAGCAGTGGTGGCGGTAGTAGAGGAGGAGGCAGGGGTGAGACCTGTGGAGGGCCCGGCAGAGGCGGGAGCTCCGACAAAGATGGGCGGATTGGGTTGAGTGTCGGGGGGCAGGGAGGCGGAGGCCCAGCGCGGGTGCAGGGACTGAGAGGAGTGGATGATGGCAGCCCGTTCCGCCTCCGCGTGCTTGACGCGCTCCTTCATCCGCTCCACCTCCTTCTGCAGGGCCATGTTCCTCGTCTGTGCCTGGTTGGCCTCGGTGCTCTTCTGGACGAGAGTAGAGGAGAGGGCATCGTTGGACTCCTGGAGGAGCTGGAGGTCCCGGTGGAGGCGAGACTCGGCTTCCTGGAACTGACGCTGAACCTGAGCTCCTTCTTCCTGGATGGCCTTGAGGCGCTGCTGCATCTCCTTCTTCACGCCCTCCACAGTGTGCCGCAAATGCTCCACCTCGTTCTGCATCGACTGGGAGGTGGACTCTGCTTGCTGACGGAGAGCTTGTTCCTGGAGAAGTTGGGCCGTCTGCTCCTGCTGGACATGCTTGGCCTCCTGCAGGGCCTTCTGGGCGCTGAGGCGCTCAGCTGCGATGGAGTCCAGGTTGGCCTGGAGCTTGGTGAGGCACTGCTGGGAGACGGTGGCCTGGGTCTGGAGGGCTTCCTTGGCGGCATCGGCTTCTCTCTGAAGCTGGGCGATGCGGATGGCGGGTGCATCCTCCTCCATCTCCAGGTTGTTGTCCTGCTCCTGGTTCTCCTCCTGTCCGCCGTCCTCCTCCCCGTTGTCCTCCTCATCGTCCACCGGCGCTGCATCGTCCAGGTGCCCCGCAGCCAGCTGCTGGAGGAACTCGGACTCGGGAATGCCGCCGACGCGATGGGGAAGGTGAGGAGAGGATGAAGGATCGGGGACTGGCTCTCGCTCCCCCATCATCTCCGCCCAGAAGCGCTCCTTGTGAGGCTCTAGGCTCGATCGATGAAAGGGAAGACCTGTGTGCTCCTCAAAGCAGGTGGGGCCAATGTAGGAGTACTCGTGGTAGGAGGTGTGCTTGAGGAGGCCCTGGTCCTTGAGCTGGAGGAGGAGAGGGCGAGGAGAGCGTCCCATGCCCAACTCGCAGGGTGGACAGAGGAAGAGGAAGGGCCAGGTGCTCTCCATCCACTCCTCGGGGGCGACGGTCTTGGAGAGGTTGTGGCGGGCCTCCAGAGCTCGGAAGGCGGTCTTGGAGGCGGCGCTGGAGGGCGAGAAGGCGTTGGAGAGGCCGGCGAGGCAGTAGATGTCCTGGCACCGGAAGCACTTGATCTGGTTGGGGAGGTGATTCTTGGCGTCACAGGCATGGCTGCACTCGATGGGGTAGGTTTGGGAGACGAGGGCGAAGCGGGAGAGGTAGGGCAGGCCCGCGACAGAGGCGCTGGGCTGCTTGGAGCTCATCTTCTCGACCTTGTTCTGATTCTGACTCTAGCCCTAGAGAGGGCTGTTGGGAGGGTGAGTGGATAGAAGAGGTCGATGAAGAGGAGACGAAGCTTGAACTCGGCAGAGGCGAGTTTGAGGAAGGAGGTGATGAAAGAGATGGGAGACCTGCGGCTGGGGGTCCAGAGAAAGGAAGCTGAAGTTGTCCTTGAGGATGCTCTGGCCGCCGACGAAGGTGAACCCCCTGGTACAGGCTCCAAAGCTGAAGGATGGAGAGGTCTGACTCCTCCTTAGCTATGTTGCGCATCGAAGGTTAGTTTTCTTCCTCCTCTTTACTCAAGCAAAAGTGTGTAATGATTGCAGGAGGATGCAAAAGAGGGAGGGTGGGCGGTTGAAATGGATGATGCTGGCGATGGGGTAGGGGGTGAGAATGAGATGATCGCATACCATACTGCCAAACGCGCCGTTTCCTCAACACTGGACGTCGGTTGACCTTCGACCCAATGCTCGTGTCCACCAGCACTGGGGCTCCAATCCTGTTGGAAGAACTGGCTTGCCGCCTGTTAGCAGACGCAAGCCTCTTCGATCAAGATGTCTTGGACGACTTGTGCCAGCTCCAATATCAGTTCTATTCCCCTCCTGCAAGGCTACCCGGAGGAGGCTGGACGTCAGTTGACCTTCGGCCCAATGCTCGTGTCCACCAGCACTGGGGCTCCAATCCTGTTGGAAGAACTGGCTCGCCGCCTGTTAGCAGACGCAAGCCTCTTCGATCAAGATGTCTTGGACGACTTGTGCCAGCTCCAATATCGGTTCTATTCCCCTCCTGCAAGGCTACCCGGAGGAGGCTGGACGTCGGTTGACCTTCGACCCAATGCTCGTGTCCACCAGCACTGGGGCTCCAATCCTGTTGGAAGAACTGGCTCGCCGCCTGTTAGCAGACGCAAGCCTCTTCGATCAAGATGTCTTGGACGACTTGTGCCAGCTCCAATATCGGTTCTATTCCCCTCCTGCAAGGCTACCCGGAGGAGGCTGGACGTCGGTTGACCTTCGACCCAATGCTCGTGTCCACCAGCACTGGGGCTCCAATCCTGTTGGAAGAACTGGCTCGCCGCCTGTTAGCAGACGCAAGCCTCTTCGATCAAGATGTCTTGGACGACTTGTGCCAGCTCCAATATTGGTTCTATTCCCCTCCTGCAAGGCTACCCGGAGGAGGCTGGACGTCGGTTGACCTTCGACCCAATGCTCGTGTCCACCAGCACTGGGGCTCCAATCCTGTTGGAAGAACTGGCTCGCCGCCTGTTAGCAGACGCAAGCCTCTTCGATCAAGATGTCTTGGACGACTTGTGCCAGCTCCAATATCGGTTCTATTCCCCTCCTGCAAGGCTACCCGGAGGAGGCTGGACGTCGGTTGACCTTCGACCCAATGCTCGTGTCCACCAGCACTGGGGCTCCAATCCTGTTGGAAGAACTGGCTCGCCGCCTGTTAGCAGACGCAAGCCTCTTCGATCAAGATGTCTTGGACGACTTGTGCCAGCTCCAATATCGGTTCTATTCCCCTCCTGCAAGGCTACCCGGAGGAGGCTGGACGTCGGTTGACCTTCGACCCAATGCTCGTGTCCACCAGCACTGGGGCTCCAATCCTGTTGGAAGAACTGGCTCGCCGCCTGTTAGCAGACGCAAGCCTCTTCGATCAAGATGTCTTGGACGACTTGTGCCAGCTCCAATATCGGTTCTATTCCCCTCCTGCAAGGCTACCCGGAGGAGGCTGGACGTCGGTTGACCTTCGACCCAATGCTCGTGTCCACCAGCACTGGGGCTCCAATCCTGTTGGAAGAACTGGCTCGCCGCCTGTTAGCAGACGCAAGCCTCTTCGATCAAGATGTCTTGGACGACTTGTGCCAGCTCCAATATCGGTTCTATTCCCCTCCTGCAAGGCTACCCGGAGGAGGCTGGACGTCGGTTGACCTTCGACCCAATGCTCGTGTCCACCAGCACTGGGGCTCCAATCCTGTTGGAAGAACTGGCTCGCCGCCTGTTAGCAGACGCAAGCCTCTTCGATCAAGATGTCTTGGACGACTTGTGCCAGCTCCAATATCGGTTCTATTCCCCTCCTGCAAGGCTACCCGGAGGAGGCTGGACGTCGGTTGACCTTCGACCCAATGCTCGTGTCCACCAGCACTGGGGCTCCAATCCTGTTGGAAGAACTGGCTCGCCGCCTGTTAGCAGACGCAAGCCTCTTCGATCAAGATGTCTTGGACGACTTGTGCCAGCTCCAATATCGGTTCTATTCCCCTCCTGCAAGGCTACCCGGAGGAGGCTGGACGTCGGTTGACCTTCGACCCAATGCTCGTGTCCACCAGCACTGGGGCTCCAATCCTGTTGGAAGAACTGGCTCGCCGCCTGTTAGCAGACGCAAGCCTCTTCGATCAAGATGTCTTGGACGACTTGTGCCAGCTCCAATATCGGTTCTATTCCCCTCCTGCAAGGCTACCCGGAGGAGGCTGGACGTCGGTTGACCTTCGACCCAATGCTCGTGTCCACCAGCACTGGGGCTCCAATCCTGTTGGAAGAACTGGCTCGCTGCCTGTTAGCAGACGCAAGCCTCTTCGATCAAGATGTCTTGGACGACTTGTGCCAGCTCCAATATCGGTTCTATTCCCCTCCTGCAAGGCTACCCAGAGGAGGCTGGACGTCGGTTGACCTTCGACCCAATGCTCGTGTCCACCAGCACTGGGGCTCCAATCCTGTTGGAAGAACTGGCTCGCCGCCTGTTAGCAGACGCAAGCCTCTTCGATCAAGATGTCTTGGACGACTTGTGCCAGCTCCAATATCGGTTCTATTCCCCTCCTGCAAGGCTACCCGGAGGAGGCTGGACGTCGGTTGACCTTCGACCCAATGCTCGTGTCCACCAGCACTGGGGCTCCAATCCTGTTGGAAGAACTGGCTCGCCGCCTGTTAGCAGACGCAAGCCTCTTCGATCAAGATGTCTTGGACGACTTGTGCCAGCTCCAATATCGGTTCTATTTCCCTCCTGCAAGGCTACCCGGAGGAGGCTGGACGTCGGTTGACCTTCGACCCAATGCTCGTGTCCACCAGCACTGGGGCTCCAATCCTGTTGGAAGAACTGGCTCGCCGCCTGTTAGCAGACGCAAGCCTCTTCGATCAAGATGTCTTGGACGACTTGTGCCAGCTCCAATATCGGTTCTATTCCCCTCCTGCAAGGCTACCCGGAGGAGGCTGGACGTCGGTTGACCTTCGACCCAATGCTCGTGTCCACCAGCACTGGGGCTCCAATCCTGTTGGAAGAACTGGCTCGCCGCCTGTTAGCAGACGCAAGCCTCTTCGATCAAGATGTCTTGGACGACTTGTGCCAGCTCCAATATCGGTTCTATTCCCCTCCTGCAAGGCTACCCGGAGGAGGCTGGACGTCGGTTGACCTTCGACCCAATGCTCGTGTCCACCAGCACTGGGGCTCCAATCCTGTTGGAAGAACTGGCTCGCCGCCTGTTAGCAGACGCAAGCCTCTTCGATCAAGATGTCTTGGACGACTTGTGCCAGCTCCAATATCGGTTCTATTCCCCTCCTGCAAGGCTACCCGGAGGAGGCTGGACGTCGGTTGACCTTCGACCCAATGCTCGTGTCCACCAGCACTGGGGCTCCAATCCTGTTGGAAGAACTGGCTCGCCGCCTGTTAGCAGACGCAAGCCTCTTCGATCAAGATGTCTTGGACGACTTGTGCCAGCTCCAATATCGGTTCTATTCCCCTCCTGCAAGGCTACCCGGAGGAGGCTGGACGTCGGTTGACCTTCGACCCAATGCTCGTGTCCACCAGCACTGGGGCTCCAATCCTGTTGGAAGAACTGGCTCGCCGCCTGTTAGCAGACGCAAGCCTCTTCGATCAAGATGTCTTGGACGACTTGTGCCAGCTCCAATATCGGTTCTATTCCCCTCCTGCAAGGCTACCCGGAGGAGGCTGGACGTCGGTTGACCTTCGACCCAATGCTCGTGTCCACCAGCACTGGGGCTCCAATCCTGTTGGAAGAACTGGCTCGCCGCCTGTTAGCAGACGCAAGCCTCTTCGATCAAGATGTCTTGGACGACTTGTGCCAGCTCCAATATCGGTTCTATTTCCCTCCTGCAAGGCTACCCGGAGGAGGCTGGACGTCGGTTGACCTTCGACCCAATGCTCGTGTCCACCAGCACTGGGGCTCCAATCCTGTTGGAAGAACTGGCTCGCCGCCTGTTAGCAGACGCAAGCCTCTTCGATCAAGATGTCTTGGACGACTTGTGCCAGCTCCAATATCGGTTCTATTCCCCTCCTGCAAGGCTACCCGGAGGAGGCTGGACGTCGGTTGACCTTCGACCCAATGCTCGTGTCCACCAGCACTGGGGCTCCAATCCTGTTGGAAGAACTGGCTCGCCGCCTGTTAGCAGACGCAAGCCTCTTCGATCAAGATGTCTTGGACGACTTGTGCCAGCTCCAATATCGGTTCTATTCCCCTCCTGCAAGGCTACCCGGAGGAGGCTGGACGTCGGTTGACCTTCGACCCAATGCTCGTGTCCACCAGCACTGGGGCTCCAATCCTGTTGGAAGAACTGGCTCGCCGCCTGTTAGCAGACGCAAGCCTCTTCGATCAAGATGTCTTGGACGACTTGTGCCAGCTCCAATATCGGTTCTATTCCCCTCCTGCAAGGCTACCCGGAGGAGGCTGGACGTCGGTTGACCTTCGACCCAATGCTCGTGTCCACCAGCACTGGGGCTCCAATCCTGTTGGAAGAACTGGCTCGCCGCCTGTTAGCAGACGCAAGCCTCTTCGATCAAGATGTCTTGGACGACTTGTGCCAGCTCCAATATCGGTTCTATTCCCCTCCTGCAAGGCTACCCGGAGGAGGCTGGACGTCGGTTGACCTTCGACCCAATGCTCGTGTCCACCAGCACTGGGGCTCCAATCCTGTTGGAAGAACTGGCTCGCCGCCTGTTAGCAGACGCAAGCCTCTTCGATCAAGATGTCTTGGACGACTTGTGCCAGCTCCAATATCGGTTCTATTCCCCTCCTGCAAGGCTACCCGGAGGAGGCTGGACGTCGGTTGACCTTCGACCCAATGCTCGTGTCCACCAGCACTGGGGCTCCAATCCTGTTGGAAGAACTGGCTCGCCGCCTGTTAGCAGACGCAAGCCTCTTCGATCAAGATGTCTTGGACGACTTGTGCCAGCTCCAATATCGGTTCTATTTCCCTCCTGCAAGGCTACCCGGAGAAGGCTGGACGTCGGTTGACCTTCGACCCAATGCTCGTGTCCACCAGCACTGGGGCTCCAATCCTGTTGGAAGAACTGGCTCGCCGCCTGTTAGCAGACGCAAGCCTCTTCGATCAAGATGTCTTGGACGACTTGTGCCAGCTCCAATATCGGTTCTATTCCCCTCCTGCAAGGCTACCCGGAGGAGGCTGGACGTCGGTTGACCTTCGACCCAATGCTCGTGTCCACCAGCACTGGGGCTCCAATCCTGTTGGAAGAACTGGCTCGCCGCCTGTTAGCAGACGCAAGCCTCTTCGATCAAGATGTCTTGGACGACTTGTGCC
>JASANA010011157.1:0-18367 GCA_030248095.1 Ptycholaimellus sp. GST1_10
GATTGGAGGAACAGGCTCTGAAAGAGTACCAGGAAGCAACTCCAGCAGACCACACCCATCGACAAGCCACTCAAGATGCCTGGCCAACAAGCCTGGCCCACCTGAGCCGAGTACAAGCGACAGCGATACATCGTCTCCGCCTCAACCGAGCCCCTCAGCTCCAGGCCACCAAACTGCGTCTAGGCCACGCCGCTACAGCCACCTGCCCTCACTGCACCAGTGGGGAGACATAAGATGCCCGGCACCTCATCGAGTCCTGCCAGCGATGGAGACGAGAAAGAAGACCAGCCCTGGACCCCGGCCAACTCTCACCTGCCTACAAGACAAGCCAGAAGACGTGGCACAGTTTCTGACGATCCTACACGCTGTGGCGGGATGGTCCGCCCTCAAGTAGGCGGCCACCGGAAGACAACCAACCAACAAGTTATTCCGGCCTTTCTGAATATTGAGCGCCTTTGTCATTGAGCAGCCAACCATTGCAGTGGATCATTAAGCTGCACTATACAGTGAGATATCAAACAAGCAATATTGCTAAGCGTCCTAATAAAATGAGCCAAACATTAGTCACGTGGCATCTAGCCGGTTATTTCAGGATTCCAGATCAAACATTGCCTCCAAAAACAGCAATTAGGATTAGCAATTAGAGCAAAATATAATTCAGTTTTCTAGAATATCTTTTCGCCATATTTACTTCCTATGGTGCACCCCCCTAAAATTGCAATGTTAGATCTTGAATTCTGCAATGAGCAATGTTAGATCTTGAATGCCTTTTATACATCATTAGATTCGCAATTTTACCCAACTTCATCATTTAGCGAAGGGCAGAATTAGCAAGTCTTATTTAGTCAGCCAAATGCTGGTCAGCGATCTCGACATTTTGCAAGCCTAAAAAGATGTCCATTTTCGAAATTGAACCATCATGATCTTGTAAAATGGTTTTTTTGCAATTAGCCCCAAATTATCACAAAGATCGCACCTCCCTGATTGCTTAACCATTGCCAAAAACATCAGCAGGCCGAGTAAGGCCCAATCCGCAGGTGGAGTGTCTGCAAACCGTGAAGCGGGTGGTTTTGTTCTCGAGGGAGGCGGACTCCCACAACTCAGTTGGCTAGCTATTGCGATTGCAGCTGGCAAAACCATGGTGGACGGCATTCGTGATGCCTCCAAAGCTGATACACAGGCCACCCAGTAGGCTGCAAAGCCCTCCGACCCCTTCCAGCAGTGGCAGCAGCGATTCTACATTTCTAGTATTGCTATATAGTATGTCAATGTAGTCTCCGTGGTGGCAGTCACAGCCTAGCCTTGTTGGAAGAGGCTCGCCAGATCAAGACCAATGCCGACTGGCTGCCTTCTGAGGACTTTGAGGCAAACTGAAAAGCGGTGTTTTTAATTTTTTAGCGACTTAAACTACAGCCAACCATATTTTCCAATAATGCTTGCAATGAAACTGCTTAGAGAAACAGCGGAGAAGCTCGCGGCTCTTTTGACGGTTCACAACTTTTTCGGCGGTTGGTCCTATCTTCAAGATAATCAGTCAACTCTGCCCGAAATTCTAACACTGAAGCATCAGTCATTTCAACAATCCCCTTAGTCTTCAGGCCTGATCCATTTGCATGGCTGAATGATGGGGCTTGCGCCTGGTGCAGGGGAGCCTGGTGCAGGGAGTGGGAGCACCTGACTAAGCTGGACAAGCAGAAGCTAGCCAGTAGCAAGGCATTATCTGCCGGAAGTCATCCGAGGACATCGCTGCCGGCGTCATTCCCATGGCAATTTTCATCAAGAAACTTCAGAGCCAGTCCTCCAATGCAGATTTTAAAAAGTTAACAATGGTCACGCATTGGTTAGTGAAACTTGAAGCGTAATACATTAATACTATGAAACATCAAAAGCTTCAGTAGCCGCCCTCCCCCCATACAGAAGCCACTCGTCGCTGAGGTTACCTCTACCAACTCACTGGCTGCATTGGGCTGAAAGCAAGTGCTGGTGGAACTGGGACTTCCATCAACACTTGCTTTCAAGCATTGGGTAAATCATTTATTGGACGATGTGAGATGGCAGCAAGTGCTGGTGAAATAAGACGAGTTTTTAAACCATACTTGCTTGGCACCTGTAGAAATTTCCAGTGAAGCCGGCAGATCGGAGCAAAATAAAAACCATTCAGCTGCATTTGCATTTTGCTTTCATCACCAGGAGCATTTTTTCTGTTCTGTAAAACTCCGGAAACTGGCACCTCTTCTCCTTTCCTCTCTACTTTTTTCTTCCTTCCCCTCCTTCAACTGGTCTTGAGGCGGACGGAGTGAGCACTGGACAGCTTCGCAGGGGTTTGCTCTGCTGAAAAAGAAAATTTGCGAGATCATGGACAAGAACGCCCGGATCAGCCTCTCCGTCAAGGTTTACAGTTTCATAATTTCATGTCTTGGTGCAATCGAAACACACGTAGATCATATTCTCCTGTATGAATCTTTATTTATCCACATTTTGAAACATCGGGCTGGCGGGTATCTAGGAAGGTAGCATTACCTTGGGTCGACTTTTCTAAACGCATGAATTTGGGAGAGACTTTGCTGGCTGAATCCAATCCGATGGCATGTAAATATGGAAGGTTTCACAGATGGAGGGACCAACTGTTATAGAACTTAATCTGCACCCTCAGGCTAATAAACATCAGAAAAAAGAGGCTAATCGGCCAGAAAGTGGAGCGGAAATACCAACTCCTGCGGAATCAAGGTGCTCTTATCTTCCTCACCAAGACTCTCTCAAATGATGCACCAAGCTTTCCCAGTTCAGCACTGTTTTTGTCAAAAAAATCTTTTCTGAACTTTGGCCTGAAAGCCACTTCGTATGCAAAACTCGGCTCCTGTTTTGGCTCCCTTTCTAGGATTGAAAGCATCAGGCGTAAATTGTTTAGCTGCATAAAATTTAATAAAATGTCGTGCAAATTATTTGGATTGAAAATTTTACTTCGGAAGTAGGAGGGGCTAGAAAAATGTCTCCCCATGCCTGGGAAGGAAGCCGCTTTTAAATAGATATTAGCCCGTCTATGAACAAAAGCACTGGGCGGCGGCGCACAGCAGCGGACCCTGTCTGAGCTGAGAACATCCAGCGACTTGCCCGCAACAACTTTGCGCCCAGACATGGCATTATTATTACTAATATTGTCCAGTTAGAGCATTCAAATGAAAGTTAGTTAGTTAAAAAAAGTCCGGGAGTGTACTTGAGGGATTCAAATATTGTTCAATTATTCAGTTCTGCTTACCCATGCCTGATTACTACTATTCAATTTCTGGCAAGACCCAATGGAAGGCTGAAACATGCCAAAGCTTGGTTGAGCAGAGGGGGGCAGGCTGTCGGCCCCGGTAGTGCAAGTGGGGAAGGAGGTAGAGTGGATGAAGTATGACCCGGAGGAGACGTCAATGGGCTACGGCAGCCTCGTCCACGTCTTCAGCACTTTCCCCGGCACTAAACATATCATCCTCGGCGCTCGCAATGGCTAGGAACCGGAGACTGCCTAGAGCTACGAATTTTAGTTCTCGCTGTCCTCCTTCTCGGCTGCAGATCTGTGAAGCGTAGTGGATTTGTGGAGGACATCTGAGAACAATCAGCGTTTCACCACAGCCTTAGGCTTAGCCAGATGTTTCATGAAAAAGCTAGGATTAAAATGTACCCTAAACGATGAATTCAGTAACCATTGAGTTTATTCATTCATGCTGGGGGATGGATAAAGTGGGCAGGGTTTCTTCGGTTCTTTCTGTGTTCTTATTGCGGGGATAACGTTGGCATTAAAATGGGAAGATTGCGAGTGGAAGAAAGAGGAATTGATTGGTGTAACAGAGAGACAGTGATGTGCTACAAGTCTTCTGAGATAGTAAATCAAGTTTAAGCTATCTAATCAGCCGGTCTAATTCTAATAAATTAGTTTAACATGACAATTTAGCATGAGCCACTTAACAGAATTGTTACATCCAATACAAAATCAAGAATGATAGGCAGTTGAAACATGCGACTGCTGAGTGGCAGCCCATGGAGTGTGCAGGTTCCGGTGCATCGATCTACGAGGTGATGCCGTTCAGTCTGGCAGTCCAGTTTGTGGCACATAGGCCTGCTGTACCAGAACCAGGACTTGGGACGGAAGATTGGCCTTTGCCTTCCAAACGGTGCAGGATAACGCCCCACAGCTCTAGAAAAGCTCCCGCGTCACAATCGATAACTGAAAGAGGTGAAAGATCACCTGCAAGGTGCACTCCATTTTCTGCCACCTTGAACCGAAGATGATCAGCCATTTTGTACCCGCAATTTGAAGACTGGACACTAGCAGCTGCCTTAGTGATTTCAGAAGCTGCAGAAAGTGACAAGTTGAAGGGGAAATCAAAGTATCATTGAAATCTAGACGATTATTTGACAACAGGTGAAACGACGCAACATTACTGCTCCCAGCTGAACATGTAATCGCAAAATAGTAGTGCACTGAATTTCAGTGCTTCATCCATGCCCTCCCGCAACAAAAAGGTAGCTGAAAGCTATGGCTTCGTCAAATTCATTGCCCCCTCCCTAGCTTTACGCTGGTGGTGATCCTGGGCACAGAGCCAACAAAGGATGCTGGTGGGGAGAACTCCGCATTTTATTTTAAATTGTATCCATCGCCTGAGGGAACTTCAATGCAACCCAAAATACTTCTGCTGAGGAGCATTTTCTTCCGCCACCTCAACCATCCAATCTCCTAGAGCCGGCACTGAGAAATTGATTGATGCTCCATGATTCCATATAATCACGAATTCTTTTGTTCATCCTTCCTCTGTGCATAAGCATGAGCTTTGTGATGCCAATTGTGGCAATTCGTCCTACAATATCTCTGGCATTCGGCTTATCCCTTTTCAAGCTAAAAGGGAGCGTTAATGAGGACTTGATGAATGGGAGCTGGTTGCAGAAGAAGAAATGCACGGCAATATGGGCCCAATTGTTGGCCAGGACGCAGGCGAAGTTCCCCACTGTCACCATTCGCCGCCACCACCCTCCAGCTCATCCAAGCGTATCATTAGAACCCTCCTTGAACAAGATTTGCAACGATGGAAATCCTTGACCTTTAACGAAATTTGCAACGATTGGTCTTCTCAGAGAAAGTCTTGCAGTTGCCAACTTGGAGGCCATAGGCTTTGCATTGGTCTACTCTAATTTACATGCAAAGAGCCTTTTGTTTAACTTTGGCGGCAGATCAATTGGAGAACGACCAATTAGAAGAATGGTAAGGAATATTCTTGATAACAATTAAAGAAGAATAATTTCCTCAAACTTTACTCTATTCTTGAAACATGGATGGAACGGGTGCAGAAAAGACAGCAGAAGCTGTGGAAAATGTGGCGAAGTCGGTGGGCAAGCTAGGACAGGCACCGACCTTTGTCTGGCCAACAATTGCAACATCAGCGACTTCTTTCAGCCTCAGCTCCATCCCACCATCTCTCTACCATCTCTCTTCTTCAATCCACGTCCAAGGGCAGCGGCTTGGATAAGGTTGGTAGAATGGGAATCTCATGGATCCCAATGGTAAGTAAGACTTTGTGAGAATCTCGCGGAAAGTTGAACAGAAATAGAGCTGAAACTCTAGAGTTGAGTATCTGGTAGCATTGGCGAGAAGGAGTTCGGACAAATAGTTTCTCGCGATTTTCTCAACAGCTCTAAAGCATTTTGGCAGAGAGGCCTGTGAGGAAAGAAAGCCATCGCGCGAACAATGCAGAGCAGCCTGTACGATGGACCGGATCGATCGCTCCATCGACCTTAGTGCCATTCGAGGCAAGAAGAGCACGAGCAAACGCAAGAGCAAAAAAAGGCAGAAAATGTGCGCTGTTTTGTTGCTGTGATTTTGTCAAATACCACCAGATGCTGGGCCTGTTTGAGATGGTAACGCATTTTGGGATGTAATATAAAAACACCTCTTCTTTCTGCCACTTCACAAACCCATTTTTGGAACCAAACCACTGCAGGCACATGAAATTCATTTCCCTAAATTCATTCTTCTAGCATTCCTAGTTTGGCGCGGGTAGCTCGTAAACTGAGTTAAGCATGTGCCTTTAATTTTCACATTAATTGTGCATTTCCTGCGTCCATATAGCAGCGTGAAACAAAGGCAATTCCAGCAGACAGTGATTGTGGCCCCGCGACTATACACAGCGCCCAGTAACAAGGCGGTGGAGGAGTTGGTGAAGATCTCCGTTCAGACCGCCGGTCTGGCCCCTTCCTTCCACTTTTCTTCTCTGTTAACCCAAATCTTAGCTGCCTCCAAAGAGGGCTGTGTTGATGGTGGTGAGCAGAAAGACAACGATCAAGGATCTCCATCTTTCCATCCCTGCGTCTCCAGAGCTTGGGATCTTGTTACGGGCTCGTTGTCCGCCGCCTAACATTCCCTCTGTAAATTGACAGAATTACAGTGAACTATCAAAAATTTTTCCTCGCCTTTGATTTTCTTTGTTTGAGCATTCTTGTTAGGCCAGCGTAACCTTTCCACATGGCGGGCGCCTACTTAGAACAACAGCCTGGATCTCGCAAAGGTACAATCAAAAATAGTATGCATTGCTTATCATTTCAGCTGAAAAATGCTAAATCATCTGAAAGAAACATCAGCGTTCTAGGCAGCGGTGCAGGTTCACAGAGCCAGGCTTTGTTGGCTGTCTGCGAGTTTTCCGCTTCAAAACCAAGCCGCTGAACCTCCTGTTCCTGAAAGCAACAAAGTATCTCACCTATACGTCCACATCCCCATGGACGGCTACGACATCTATGGTTGGTTTTTGCTTCAAGATTTTGCTGGCCATTTAGGACATTGCAATGGGAGGCATTTTTCGAGCGATTTCTGTTGTGGTTGCCAATTAGCTGTCTACTCGACATTGTTGATAAAGTTGCCAATAGTCTGATTTGGACAGGGCCTTCACCTTAGGTGGTGCTGTTCTAATGTGTGATCTACCGTCATTTTTCTGTTCTAACGTGTGATCTACCGTTATGTTTCTGTTCTAACGTGTGATCTACCATTATTTTTTCGTTTCCCCTTCACTAACCCCCCTCCCCCATGAGATTCCCTCCAAGTAAGAACCCCCCTCCCCAAAGATTTTACATATCTCCACACACCCTGCGCTAACTCGTCCCCTAGTTGATATGGGGACACAGTATAGGACGAGTTAGCGCAGGGTGTGCGGGTATATGTAAGCCACTATACACATCAAAAACTAGGTGAAAATAGGTGACTAGGCGTCGATCATGATGCATAGCCCCCCCAAGACACAAATTTCCCGTTTAGGCTTACAACTAGTTTGCTCAGTCTTTTGTTGGTGTAATTGGTTGGGGGACTTTCATGGGGGGAACTTTCATGGAAGAACTTTTATGGGGGGGGGGAACTTTCATGGGGGGCCCGTGGGGGCTTCGAGTGGGGGGGGGGGGACACGGCGTGAGCTGGTAGGTCACAGGTAGATCGCAAGCCCGTGGTAGATCACACGTTAGAATAGCACCGATTAGGTTTTGAATTCGGATAGAATCAACCTTCAAAATGTTGAAACATCAAAATGAACCCTGCCTGGAGATTTGACGATTTCAGATATTTTGAAGCAATACATGACCAAGGACATAATTGCAGAAGCAGCCCAGGCCTCGCCGCACGCTCTGGAGCTGGAGCTGTTGTGGATGTTGTTTCAAACTGCGGATTCGGGCGGATGTCTGGCCCCTTTGCAAGCTGCCGTCAACGAACTATTGCTGGATAGATGTTCAGCGATCTACGGGAACACCGTTTCACACCGTTTCAAATTGATGGTATTTCATGACAGTTTCTATTTATATTTTGCCGCTTTACAGGTTATTTTAATAAACGCACACTTCAAAAAAGGTTGTGTTAAACGGATAGCTCATAAGGTTTCCCTGTTAGCTAGGATATCAACTCCTTCCCCTTCTCATACCCGTCAATCAAGCCCAGGACACCCCCGCATTCGGTCATTCCATCAAATCATAGACAAATACATCATTTAATTGTCTATGATCAAATACATTGTCTCCCTCTTTTTATTCTATAAGCAAACATCAATCCAGTATAGACTCAAGAAATATATTTTGCAGCCATCGCATCGCCTGGTGCAGTGTAGGCTGAGTGAGAAGGAAGTGCTGATGGGAGCTAAAAACCACGTCCGGCGACAACGCATGCCAGTAGATACACTTGCGCTAATCTGCAAGCCCTGTGGCCAGGAGTTTCGGCTGACTGACGATGTTCTCAGCCTAGTTCGCCTGCATAGAAGACGCCATTTGGGCTCTCGCAGCGCAGCGGAGAAGAACCATCATTGAATCCTGCCTCATTTGAATTACTTCTTTCAGATTGCTTACAGATGGAGAATTTCGTAGATTGCTGAACAGACCACAAAGAAGCCAATTTGCTGATCATCACTTGTTTTCTTATAATGTAGCAATTTACTTTACAGCATTGAATTGTTTGATTGAAGAAAACGAAAAGAATTCTTTACTGGGCGCCTTTTAGTATTTCGCATGACACTGGTAGGATACTGGTGAAGCTTATTCATACAGCCGATTTTTAAACTTCACAAACCAAGTAATGAATGGGACCCAGTTGTTGGCCTGAGTGCAGCCTCCATTTTTACTTCCGCCTGTCATGGTCTCGCGCTTCATAACTGGAATTGTTTCAATGTTTGCTGCCCTTTAGCGTCTTTTAGCGCCCTTTAGCACCCTTTAGCACCTCCGCCAATAGCTCTTTTAGTAATCTGACATTTAGAAACAGGTTATGGAGGGGTGCGTTTAGTAACAGTCGAATGGTGCATTTAGCAAAATTGAACTTTGTTTTCTCACTAAGCACAGAACCTAAGCCTAAGCTTAAGTCCAAGATGAAAACTAAGACAAAGCCAAAATAAGATGTGTTACTAAATAGCTGGGCAGAAAATTACACCCTTTTTTAAATGACACTGTTACTAAACGCCCATTCGCCGCGTCTCGGGATCGGCATTTTCATGCTGCTTAGGGCACAGACATTCCATTCTATCCAGAAATCAGTCGTTGCTATCCTGTCACTGCCAGCCAGCGCCGTGACTCTACCCAGGCGGAGCACCTTGTACGGCCTTACCCTATCACATCATATTAATTTCAAAGACAAAATGATATCATATTTTGATGAATCTAACATAACTTGTTTGCATTGATTGGCGTCAATACTAAGAGATATGTTTGAGCCTGATAAATAGGGAATGAAACTGCGCAGCTGCTTTTCTCTGAATCACCGTTGCGCCACGAAGTCAAAATAAAGTCAGGCTGTAAATATCAGCTAAGCCATACGAAAAAGGGCAAAGTAAGCAGTTTTTCTAACGTAAAAATGTATTTTCCAATAATTTTTAAGATTTAAAGAAAGCTCAAAACAAATTGCGCCTCAACCATTGTTGGGTTTAAGTTTGAACGTGTCCATCCGTCCTCCATAAAATGGCCTTGTCAACGATGGGAACCTTCGGCGCCTACAAGCTGCCGGACGAAATGCTGCAGCGGATCTTCAGCCACCTCACCCCTGTCGAACGTCTCAAATCCGAACCAGTTCCCTCTGCTTCCGAAAAGTTGTCTGTGACATAATTTTTTTCCCTCAGGTTTGCCAAGATTTCCGACGTCTACTTCTGGCGCCGGCGCTCTACAGCCACATCACCCGACTCACCTTCAACGGCAGCCTTGCCTACACCAACATGGACCCCTGCGACAACGTCTTCTATCACCACAGCCTCGAGCATCGCGCAAGCCGCAATTCATCCAACTACCCCGGCAAACCTCACTCCGCCCACGTCATCAGTCAGAGTCCAGACCCTGATCCCGATATACTCCAGGTGACGGTCTGCAACTGCCCAGTTTTTGGTTCTAATTGATATCACCCTCCCTCACCCCCCCCCCTGCAGCCCGCCCTTGCCTCAAAAACAATGTCAGTTTCAAGACCCAAAATAGTTTTCAGGCTATTCAGCAGCGGCATGCTGAGCATGCCATGCTATCCGGAGCGGAGGTGAGCCAGGAGCTGTTCATCACCGGGGCCCTGCGTCACTTCCTCCGTCGCGGCGCCCCTCTCCGCTCCCTGGAGCTCCTCCGCCTGAGTCTCGAGTTCAGCGAGCTTCAAGAGCCCTCCGGCCGTCGCCTCATCGTCACCCAGCGCCTCTTCCACAGATTGGCCACACTCTTCAAGGCCTTCCCCAGCGTCCAGCTGGAGTCTCTGGCCATCTTCCAGCTTCAGTTCCACACCGGCTTCCCGACGCCGCAGCTGCGCGAGGACGTGGAGGAGCTGGTGGAGAGCCAAAAGAGCCTGAAGAGACTCATCCTGGGCCCCTTGAGTCGCTTCTACAACTGCAGCCTGGACCAGGAGTGGTTGGGAGAAGCGGACGACGCCTACGAACCCTACGGCTGCGAACAGAGCTTGCGGGTCCAGCTTGTGCAAATCAACTGCCTCCGCTGTCTGAAGCTGGGGCAGCTGTGTCCGAGCCTTGGCTACCTGTTCATCTCCACCAGCAACATTGGCGACGATCGAGCTGATGCCAAGGTTGCCTCACCTTCGATTCTTCTATTGCTACTTGCTCCTTGCATAATTCTGACCTAGGTCTATTCAAGAGCACCAATCGCAGGCACTGACGGAGGCCCTGCCGACACTGGGGCGGGGGCTACGGGTGCTGCAGGTACAGTGCGTGGGGCAAAGAGTGGGCCCGCAGCTCTGCCAGGCAATTCAGCAGCATGCTCCGCAACTTCACAGTCCCATCGCCAAAAAGCCCACCTACTACTATGCTCGCGTCCTGCTTCTTATCACCGCAGCTTTTCAATAAATTTCGGAAATTACATTGCAGGACTTTATATCTGAAGAGGTGACGGAGAGCGAGCTGCACTCGGAAGACTTCCTGAAGCAAAGCAAGTTCTTCATCGACCTTCGACCTTAATTTGACTGTCATGGCTTTACGATGTTTTTCAATTGTTTTAGCTGAGCAAGGTAGTATTGGCTATTGCCGCCTGTTTTAAACTACATTCGGTCTAGAGCAAAATATGCAACATCAACTAATCTAACAAGTATATGGCGCAGAGCGCAATAGGTGACCGCGGAGCTCTCAACATACCACATTTATCAACCTTTCTACCAAAAAAAGTAATGTTTCAAATGCTCCGGGACCGGTTCCACCCCTCCAGATCTTTCTAAAATGTTAATATCTTTCAGCAAAAAAAAGTTTGTCCAAATCCATTGAGAATTCACCATTTCTCAACACACCCCATTTTTCAAACTTTCTACCCAAAAAGTAATGTTTCAAATGCTCCGGGACCGTTTCCACCCCTCCAGATCTTCCTAAAATAGTATAACCTTTTTTGAAAAAAAAAAAGTTTGTCAAAATCCATTGAGAATTGAGCATTTTACAGCATACCCCATTTTTCAACATTTCTACCCAAAAAAGTAATGTTTCAAATGCCCCGGAATCAGTTCCACCCCTCCAGATCTTCCTAAAATATTATTACCTTTCAGGAAAAAAAAAGTGTGTCAAAATCCGATGAGAATTGAGCATTTTACAGCATACCCCATTTTTCAACCTTTCTACCCAAAAAAGTAATGTTTCAAATGCTCCGGGATCAGTTCCACCCCTCCAGATCTTCCTAAAATATTATTACCTTTCAGGAAAAAAAAAGTTTGTCAAAATCCGTTGAGAATTGAGCATTTTACAGCATACCCCATTTTTCAACCTTTCTACCCAAAAAAGTAATGTTTCAAATGCTCGGAAACTGGTTCCACCCCTCCAGATCTTCCTAAAACATTATTACCTTTCAGGAAAAAAAAAGTTTGTCTAAATCCGTTGAGAATTCGCCCGTGGACAGCATTTCCAGATACCTATACACATATATATATATATATACACATGAGGACAAAAGTTTAGTAACCTCTATAGACCGCGGAGCGGCCCTTCGGCCGCTCCGCGGTCAAAAATGAGCATACAAAATATTAGTATATCAGTAAATTTGTGCAGTATTTGCTTTAGCATAACAGACTAATATAATCTATATAAACTATATAAAGTAATGAAAGCTTAAAATGTAACAATAATTCCCCAATCAAAAAACCGTTAGCCGATAATACCTGGTTGCTTGAACTGCTTGACTATAGTAGCTGGAGGAGCAATTGAACCGCTGCGGGGGGGGGGGGGGGATTTTGCATCGAAGTCATTAGGGATGGTTCTGCTCTGAAAGCTGAAAATATTTAACCGCAAGTTTATCTAATCTTCTGCACCTTCCTGGATTTTGTTTTAGATGGCCATTCTTTTTCAAAACCTTCTCATAATCGTTTTTTCATGAATTTATTCTCACAACAAGGAAAGCAGCATAATTTTTATGACATGGCAAAGTGAAAACAAGAATTGTTGGCCTAAAAGTAAAATGCAAAGAAAATTGATGTTTTGAATCTCAATGTTTGGGAAAAAGCAACAAGAGAATTCAGTCCTCACAGTAGCAGAGGCAGAACGAGAAGCGAGGATGGCTGGGAGCAGTGAACTGTAGGCGGTGCTTTTGGCAGCCAGACTTTTCTTCCCAGTCATGGCGCCGGAGTCGAAGATAGGGTTGGCGAGGAAGGAAGTTTTTGAGCCAGTGCTCCAGTTTCTTTGCCTCTCCGACGTGCATGCGCTCTACCTGCCAGCAGAAGCTGCGCTCAGCAGCCAGACAGGCGATAAGGACGGGCTCCAGGATGGGGCAGATCGAAGTCTCCGTGATGCACTTCTCCAGGCCCGGGCATCGCTTCAGCAGCTCCAGGATGATGTTCTGCTCACGATCGCGATCGCATTGATATCCTGTTGGATTTTTATGACTCTGCATTGATCCTCAAAATTAAAAATTAAATTTTCAAAAATCTTTTTTCATAATTTTTTTCGTTCATGAAAATTTTTCATGAATTTTTCGTTCATGAAAATTTTTCATGAATTTTTCGTTTATGAAACTTTTTTCATGAATTTTGCATTAGCCGTTAATTATATAGCATTAAAAATTATTCATTAAAAAGTTCGAAATTTTGCCGTAGCAAAAATGTAAACCACAAGCGAAGTGCACTTGGCGCAGACTGCTGGGAAATCTTGCCGCAGACAGAATATACTTCACGTTGGTGAACTTGAGCTGGCGAATGGCCGAATCCCTGAGGCCGGGCAGGTCGAAGAGGCTGCAAAAGTCGCCTTCTAAGGACTCCAGCCGCCTCACAGCACCGGGGAGCCAGGCGAGATGCTGGTAGACGGAGGTGCATTTGACCTCCACCTTCAGTCGTCGCAGGTGAACGAGGCTGGGGCCCAGCCGCTCCAACTCCAGCATTCGCCGCTGGAGACTCAACCGCCAGAAATCGTCACTGCTGGAGGGCCAAGTGATGAGCAGCTCCAACTCCCTCAGCTCGCTCAGCTTCCACCGCCTTTCCCCATCCTCCAGCAGTCTACCCATGGCGCCTTCTTCATCTGACGCTCTCATCTGCAACAGCAGCAGGGGGGCATAGACAGGTCCAAATGCAATCGCATAAATCTACCACAAAAGATTGGCCTTCGTCTGAAGGGAGGCTTCTGTAGGTGAAGATGTGCATTCCGATGCGGTAGAAGTTGATGGAGAGCCGGAGGAAGGTGGGCCGAGCGTGGCGGTGAACGGCAGAGCGAAGCTTCTGACAGGTGAGCTCAAGATTGACCCAGTCCTTGATGCTCAGGAGATTGATGATCCGCTTTGCCAGGTGGGGCAGTCGATTCAGCAGACTCAGTAAGACATCCGTCTCACTTTTCTTTTCCTGCTGATGGCATTTCAATCAGAAGTGCAAGATTTTAAAAGGTTTCTATGAGCAAGCAAACCGATACCTAAGACGTGTTCCTGAATGAATTAATTGCATACCTTAGACTGCTCCATGCTGATGATGTCAGTGAGCAGGTGAGAGAGGATTTGTATGCTAGTAGTATGGGTTTTTAAAACTTTTAGTGATGTAGGTTTAATATTTTCGCGCCTATCTTTTATCTTCATCTTTATCTTAGGCATACACAATAGGTAGCAGCCATCGCCACTTTTCATGAAAACGAAAAAGGTGCGAATGCAAATTGCTAATGTGCTTTTTCTGAATTGTCAACCAATGAAACAAAAACAATACGATTTAATGAACACTTAAAATATGGATAAACACTTTTATTGAAGCATATTCATTGCGATTTCTTTCTATTTCGTTTTACCCACCATAAGTAATTTTATAGCTGTTCAAAGTTTGTCTTTCCGGGTGGTTGGATCACCCTACAGGACCATCATTCACTAGTCCCTCTCTTTGTCACTCTACTATAAACGTAAAATTATATTTCATCAATTTCTACAAATCCACTTGATTAACATTTACAAAAAGCGTCGATGATTGACCGCAAAGAAAGGGAGAATTTGATGATGATCCGATCGCGTTTTTCGAAGCTTTGGCCCAAAATAACAAGGACACTAAAAATATTTCTTATGGAAGATTCTTATGGCATTGGTACAGTTACCAACTGGTCTTGTCTGAGTCCAGATTTAAGGCTTCGCAAGCGTAGCCTACGCAATTGCCACTATTCAAATTCGTTTGCCTAAGCCTTTTTTAGAGTTAGTATACCTAAGCCTGATTTGGTAGCCCAGAATCAATGTACCAATAGTAACAAATAGCCGCAAAAAACCTGTCACTTTGTCATAGCGGCTGAAATTACCAACAAAGTTGAATTGAGAAAGGCTTTTTTCAACAAGCCGTGAAGAAAGGTAGCTACAGTGAAACATCACAAGCGAAAACTTATCTTATATGGCAGTCAATCATTGCGACACTTGACAAGGTGTTCTCGGCTGTTGCCAAGATGCGCGGCCTCACCTCAAGACAACAACTAGATGACAATTCGTGGCAAAATTCAACCGATCTCAATGAAAAACCATGAATTATACATGTTCAAATTTTTGAAACATCAAGATTTTCGATTTTTGACTATTAATCGAGTAATACTAAAAATTTCAAATATTTCTCTCGCCAGCTTCAAGATATTACTATCCCGGACGTACCTACCAAAAATCAGCTAATTTCATTGAAAAACCAAACCTTATGCATGTTCAAATTTTTGAAACATCAAGATTTTGGGTTTTTGACAATAAATCGATAAATAACAAATATTCCGAAAATTCCTTTTGCCAGCTTCAAGATATTACTTTGCCGGACGTACCTGCAAAAATTCAGCAAATTTCATTGAAAAACCAGTGATTTATGATTTTTCGTATTTTGAAACATCAAAAAATTGAGTTTTGGGCGAAATTCAAAAAATTACGCCAAGCGGGCAAAAATGGTCCCGAGGCACGGCTTAGGCGGACCTTCATGCAAAAAATCAGCCAATTTCGTTGAAAAACCGCGGAGTATGGGCATGGCCACACACACATATATATATATATATATATATATATATATATATATATATATATATATATATGCGGACAGACGGACGCAAAAATGGGGTAACTGCTTACCGTGGCCTTGGCCGCCCGCCGTTTCGGGCAGGGCGCCAGAGCTCCTCCGGCCTCCGGGCACGGGTGTTACGGCCCCTACGCTTCGCCTAGCATGGTTCGCATGCCAGGCTGCGCTCCGGGGCCTCCGGACCCATGCCCTCCGGCCTACGGAGCTCTGACTGCACTGCCCTGCGCGGCAGGCGGCCTGCGGCCGCGCAAAAATAATTTTACATAACATTGGACACAGGCACAAATGATTGGTGAATGAGTGCTAGAAATCAGTCAGCAGCATGAGAGTCCAATTCTTTAGAGGAATGGCGCGGTTCAGAGAATTTCTGGGAAGAGTTTTGGGTGTCCAAATTCACAGAAATGGGCCTGCAATAACGTCGTATAATATTTGCTGAAAAACTGGGGACCTTTTATTATGCTGCCCAAGCAGAAGGAGAAAATAGAAGCCCTCCATGACGCTCCCGGACTTTTCCGAAAATAGCACCTTTTAGAGTGCAATTTTTTCTTTGATATACTAACTTTTTAAAAGTTAGTATTTAATTAATAGTTAGTAGTTAGTATTTATTTAATTTTAATTCTAACTATACCGATTCAAAAAAAGTGCTATTTTTGGAAAAGTCCGGGAATGTTCGGCCCAATAGAAGTAAAATCTACATGGGCATCTCGTTCAGCTTGTTAGCACTCTTCTTATATTGTCTCCAAATCCTATGCTCAAGCTGGCAGCAAATGCAGGCTTTGTGCTGAATCTCATATGGGTGTTGCCTTTTCTGATATGGCTCCTCGTTTGGTCCATCTGCCGCTGCTGTAGAGGCGAGCAGAAAGGGCAGATACGCCTCCTCCAACAGCCATTGCCTGTCCAGCTTTTTACTAGCACCATTGTTGTGCCAGAATTTAGAAAAATTATTCTAGAAGCGCCGCTTGATGATCATTATTCTTCTCAAACTAGTGAAATAATGAAACAAGTGAAATAAAGAAAAAAACGCTCAACCGCTTGAGCATGGCTTGATAATGTTTGCCTGTCAAAATTATGATTTTTTCGGTTTTAAAAAACGGGGCGTTTTGGGAAATCTGATTTAACCAAACTTAGTTTGGTAGACTTTCTAGACAGCTTTCGTGGGTGGGTTTGTGGTTGCGAATAATCAGCCACTGATGCCTCCGCCACCGCCTCTGCCGACTGTCAAAATGACAAAAGCTGCTACTCCAACGCCAAAACAATCCCCTCCCTATCCAGTGTTATTCCAACCATTTTCTCCTTCATCACGTTCGTTTCTTTCTTTCAAGGATGGAGATTAATTACTCCTTTAGGACGCCCTCAAATGTATTAGTACAGATTTGGTTTTGGATGGGTGGCAAATCGTTGGGGCAAACTCACTGGAGCGAAAACTGCAGGAATTGACAAAGTCTTCTTTTATAGTGAAAAACTTCAAAATAAATAATGAAATGGATAAACAGTGAACAAAACCTGTTAATTCGAACAGTCATAAGGAATAATTGGTCGGTATCTGCTGTTTGCAGGAGCTCACCGCCGTATCCTGTTGCCAAGGCAGAAGTTGGAGTAAAATCGAACAATTTCCAAACGAAGAGTGCTAACAAGCTGAACGAGATGCCCATGTAGATTTTACTTCTATTGGGCCAGAACATTCCCGGACTTTTCCAAAAATAGCACTTTTTTTGAATCGGTATAGTTAGAATTAAAATTAAATAAATACTAACTACTAACTATTAATTAAATACTAACTTTTAAAAAGTTAGTATATCAAAGAAAAAATTGCACTCTAAAAGGTGCTATTTTTGGAAAAGTCCGGGAGCGTCATGGAGGGCTTCTATTTTCTCCTTCTGCTTGGGCAGCATAATAAAAGGTCCCCAGTTTTTCAGCAAATATTATACGACGTTATTGCAGGCCCATTTCTGTGAATTTGGACACCCAAAACTCTTCCCAGAATTTTTTAAACCGCGCCATTCCTCGGTAAGTATTGGACTCTCAGGCTGCTGACTGATTTCTAGCACTCATTCACCAATCATTTGTGCCTGTGTCCAATGTTATGTAAAATTATTTTTGCGCGGCCGCAGGCCGCCTGCCGCGGAGGGCAGGGCAGTCAGAGCTCCGTAGGCCGGAGGGCATGGGTGCGGAGGCCCCGGAGCGTAGCCTGGCATGCGGAGCACTCAGGCGAAAGCGTAGGGGCCGTAGCACCCGTGCCCGGAGGCCGGAGGAAACTCCGGCGCCCTGCCCGAAACGGCGGGCGGCCAAGGCCAGCTTAAGCAGTTACCCCATTTTTGCGTCCGTCTGTCCGCACACACACACACACACACACATATATATATATATATATATATATATATATATGTGTGTGTGTGCCATGCCCATACTCCGCGGTTTTTCAACGAAATTGGCTGATTTTTTGGCATGAAGGTCCGCCTAGGCGGTGCCTCCGGGACCATTTTTGGCGCTTGGCGTAATTTTTTGAATCTTCGCCCAAAACTCAATTTTTCCTGATAGTTTCAAAATACGAAAAATTCTTATAAATCACTGGTTTTTCAAATGAAATTTGCTGAATTTTTAGCAGGTACGTCCGGCAAAGTAATATCTTGAAGCTGGCAAAAGGAATTTTCGGAATATTTGTTATTTATCGACTCCTTATTGTCAAAAACCCAAAATCTTGATGTTTCAAAAATTTGAACATGCATAAGGTCCTTGGTTTTTGCAATGAAATTAGCTGATTTTTGGTAGGTACGTCCGGGATAGTAATATCTTGAAGCTGGCGAGAGAAATATTTGAAGTTCTAGTATTACTGATTTAATAGTCAAAATCGAAAATCTTGATGTTTCAAAAATTTGAACATGTATAATTCATGGTTTTTCATTGAGATCGGTTGAATTTTGCCACGAAATAGCAATACGT
>JASANA010011158.1:0-33597 GCA_030248095.1 Ptycholaimellus sp. GST1_10
ATAGCAGCTGGCTCCACACAACTCCACACGATGCGATATGGTATTTTCAAAATTTTTTACCAATTTTTCATAAATTTTTTATTGCATTTTTCCCTATCTAATAAGTTAACCTTTTGCAGAAGTTATCAATATTTTATGAACATTACAGGGTTTTGATCCCAAACAGATTGCTCTTTATAATTTTAGAATAATTTACTCTGCTTGTGTACTACTGAAATTGTGAATCTTCGATTCAGGGTTTTATTCTCTCTTAGCCGGTCTCTTGTTATTGCTTTGACTTCAAATAGCTTGTTATCAAGGTGATGAAATTTTTATGTTTCATCTTATCATGAAACTTGCTTGGTTTGTAAGGTGATGAAATTAAATCTTTAAGTCTTATCATGAAATTGTGCTTTCTAAATTTTGAACCTTCTGGAGAGCTAAGAGAGCCCAGCAAATTTTCACCATTGAAATATCGTATTTTATGGCAGGTTAAATAAAGTATGAAAAACTTTAATTAATTTGCACAAATGCCCTGCGTTAAAATTTTCACCACACGAAATTAATCTTAGTAGCAAAAACAACAAAAAACTGAAAATTCTAAAAAATAATTAATTAATTTTTTTATTATGCATATTGTTTTTCTTAATGTTTAATCAATGTTTAACTTTAATTTTAAGCTCTATCTGAATCAACATTCTAAGATGGGGCCCTCTTAGCTCTTTAGTACAGTCCAAGCAAGTTTCGTGATAAGATGAATACATGAACCCTGGAACATCACCGTCACCTGCAACTGGAAGTGGTGGAGGCGGTGGATCCTCTCCCTTGGATGGTGCTGATCGATCTTGCTTCATGGGACTTCCTAAATAAGTTTATAATCACTGATTTCCTCTCCCCCATTTCGTTTTCTACTATTTATTTTTTATACTTACTTGCCTGTTATATAATAAATATCATATAGCCTGATTTCTTTTGCACATTTTTAACGTTTTTTTGCGTGGCCGCAGGCCGCCTGCCGCGGAGGGCAGGGCAGTCAGAGCTCCGGAGGCCGGAGGGCATCGGTGCGGAGGCCCCGGATCGTAGCCTAGCATGCGAAGCATGCTTGGCGAAGCGTCGGGCCCGTAGCACCCATGCCCAGAGGCCGGATGAGCTCTGGCGCCCTGCCCGAAGCAGCGGGCGGCCAAGGCCAGCTTAAGCAGTTACCCTCATTTTTTATTTATATATATATATATATATATATATATATATATATATATATATATTTTTTTTTTTTGTGTCTATCTGTCTGTATATATATATATATTTTTCTATCTGGAATGGCCAGGCTTGGGCGAATTCTCAACGGATTTTGACATACTTTTTTTTCCTGAAAGCTAGAATGTGCCGCTTGGATCCTGGCTGGGGTGGGGGGGGGGGGGGGAACCGGTCCCGGACTATTAAAAACATTAATTTCCTGAGTAGGAATTTTTTTTCCAAAAATGACATTTTTGATTCTCTGTAGTAGCTTAACGGCCAAAAATCGCACAGAAGACTTGAGTTTTTTTGTTCACAATTTATGCCTGCTGATTATCAAAAGAGAGACAAAAAAACAAAACACACAAACCTTTCCATCCCTTCTAAATATGTGCTTAATTTTGAATTTAGTTGAGAAACCACAGACTTTTCCTTTTGAGTGAAGAATTGTCATGTTGAATGGCTGAAAATTGCACACACAAACCCACTCAAAAACAAACAAAAGACTTGAGTTTTTTTGTTCACAATTCACAACTGCTGATTCTAAATATGTGCTTACTTTTGAATTTAGTTGAGAAACCACAGACTTTTCCTTTTGAGTGAAGAATTGTCATGTTGAATGGCTGAAAATTGCCCACAAGACTTGAGTTTTTTTTTTTCACAATTCATAATTGCTGATTCTAAATATGTGCTTACTTTTGAATTTTGTTGAGAAACCACAGACTTTGCCTTTTGAGTGAAGAATTGTCATGCTGAACGGCTGAAAATTGCACACAAGACGTGTGTTTTTGGTTTGATTAATAATATGTGCGCATTAGGATAATATTTTGAGATATTGCCTTCCTTATGCTCAGCATGAGTGCAAAATTTTAAATTTTTAAACATCATAAGATCATAAAATTAGATCATAAGCATGACTTCACCTCAGATGTGTTCAGTGATATTGATATAATTTGTGCTTCGCGGTCACCTATTGCGCTTTGCGCCATTATACTTGTTGACATATTTATTATTTCTTGATTTATAGTCAAAAAACCAAAATCTTGATGTTTCAAAATTTGAAAATGCATAAAACCATGGTTTTTCAATAAAATCAGTTGAGTTTTGGCATTTACCACTGTCGTGGTGATAGCTTGAAGCTGCTATAAGGAATTTTGAAAAATTTTTATTATTTCTTGATTAATAATCAATAACCTAAAATTTTGCTGTTTCAAAAATTTAAATATTGATAAATTCATGGTTTTTCATTGAAATCTGCTGAATTGTGGCATGTATGTTCATCTGGGTGGTATCCTGAAGTAAGGCTGCGCATCTCTTGGCAACAGCCGAGAATACCTTGTTCAGCTAATCTACTTTGTTTTAAAAACTCATTTAGCCCAAAGTCTCATTATTAATGTGTTAAACGCGTAATGATGAAAGTGGAAGTATTAGTGAATGGTAAACATAAGGGAGAAACTAAATTGAAATAAAGCTTAAATGATAAAGAAAAGGAGCAAAAGTCACCCAACACGGTCACCATTGCACTTTGCGCCATTATACTTGTCGCTCTTTTAATTAAAGCATATTTTAGGTCACAAATTGACCAATTCCATTATTGTATGCTCGAGTTTGGACATAAAAACAATTCACAACAATATACATTAGCTTTAAAATGGTATGCATAATGTCAAAATTGGACAAGTATTTGGCTTGCTATGGCTAAAAATATCATAGCATGTCAACTTTTTTCATTTTGACAGAAAACATCTGACCCAAATGACTAGAATAGAACGAGCAAAAGGAGAAGAGAAAAAAAAAACCAACCACACCGAACAACCCCCACCAACAGGAGAAACCCCAGACAAACCCCGAAGAAAAAAAAAAAAAATACAAACCCAAAAAAAAAAAAAAAAAAAATTTTTAAAAAAAAAAAAAAAAAAAAAAATATTTTTCTAAATAGGTATCTAGACTTTAAAAATTGAATTTTCCGCCCAATCGGAAAGCCTTATGTTAAGCGTCTCTTAAGATTAGGTCTTATGATAATGAAATCTCGGGGAGGTATGTAGCAGCAGTTAAAAAATTCAAAAATCCTTGACTGCAATGCTGCTACAAGGTCTATGTCGCCGTGGACAATTGAATCGCTTCTGAACCCACACACGCCTGTCGCGCGCCCTGTCACCCCATTACACTTCCCCTATATGCCGGTTCCAAACCTGTGCTTGCTATGAAAATGGTTGAGAAATCACACACTTACCTTTTTGAGTGACAAACATTATCAGATGCTAATAGAAACTGTAAGCAGTAGCAGATGAACCGTTAAGAATTGAAAGAAAGACTGGCTTTTTTTGATTTACAAGTCATATATGGAGATTATAAATCCGTGCTTACCACTGAAACCACAGACTTGTCCTTTTAATTTTGAGTGACAAAATTTCATGCTTTAAAATTTCTGGCTGAATAAATGTATAGCAAAATCAGCTGAACTGCTGCTAATTGTACATGAGACACTAAATGTATACGCCGATTCATAACCTGAAAATTAAATGGTAAACTAACACAATTTACGCATTTTTATTTAGCAATAAAACATTAGTAACATGGGAAAAGCAAATTCAAATAGAGTTATCACAGAATGGTATAAAAATATTTAAGGCATTACGAGTCAGCTGGGTAGTAATATTTGTTTGTGCTTGGTTATTTCGGCGGAGGTGTTCATTGTAAAGATGTCTGCGGTTTTCTGCAGCAGCATTGATTGGCAATCCCCGGTTACGACACACCCGATCATGCATTTCACCAACTGGTCCAGTCTCTGGAATAAAACGGCCTTCATTATCTCGATGACGGCGTCTTGCTGCAGTTTGACGTTGACTAATACGCCCATACAGTCCACGTCTTTCGAAAGGATTTGGTCGTCATCGGGTTTCATAAGTATATGGCCATTCCATTGTATTTTCCGCTAACTGAATACTGTTTAATGGTTTCTGAAGGTAAGAGTAATACAGCACTACTCGGTAGCATGTATATGACATGACTATTAATGATGGGCTGTATGTATAACAATTATGATTCGAGTCCTGTTCTTGGCAAAACATTTCTACAACATTATTTGTTATTTGGGTAACAAGTCTTTGTTCAGAATTGCTAGCGCCATGTAGTTAAAAGCCACCTGCCCCACTTCTCCGAGACTCACGTGGACGCTTCGTCTCCCGCAAACAAGCTCAATCAAAAAGAAAAATCGTGGCAAAATCTCAGAGGAAAAGACCACTAAGAAAGACCAGCTTTAAGCCAAGACTTCGAAGGCAACAAAGAAGCCGCCAACGAACACAAGAATTGCACCAAAGTTTCAGCCAGGACTCATCCCAAGCCAGCAGCAGACCACAACGCTCTGGGAGAAGCATGTAAGGACGCAGTACAGTGAGGAAAAGTCAGAAAAGCAGTCGACGTGTAAAAGCAGCAAAGGCTCGACCTCGTGACAGCCGTGGATGCTTCATAAGTAAAGCAACTGCACAGCAATCTCGCAAGAAAAGCACTGCTACAGGGAAAAGCCGCACAAAACGCCCATCCAGATCGAATCGTTCCAAACGTCGCACTCCCAAACAACGCCAACGTTAATCCCTTAATGACCATTTCCCTTTTCTTTGTTTCCCCGTTTATTCATGTGTATCCCCATCTTTGTTTTATTTGAAACCTTGTCTTTAGTTAACATCAAAATAATGCATTTTTTACAAAATACCCATAAATCGATATTCTAATTTAACCCAAAAGTATATGTGGAAAGCAAAGTACGCGGAGCACCACCTTGACTATGGATGCCGAATTTTTCACGCAGCGGCCCGTTGGGCTCTCCTTTAGAGTGATTGGTCGTATATAGTTGGAAAAAAACTGTCTTTGTTTTTTGGTTGTGTTTGTTTTGGCTGCGGGGTTTTGTCCTGTTTGTGGTTTCCTTTTTCCGGCGGGTCTATAGAGGTTACTGAACTTTTGTCCTCATATATATATATATATATGTGTATGTATCTGGAAGTGCTGTCCACGGGCGAAATCTCAACGGATTTGGACAAACTTTTTTTCCCTGAAAGGTAATGCTATTTTAGGAAGATCTGGAGGGGTGGAACCGAGCATTTGAAACATTACTTATTTGGGTAGAAAGGCTTGAAAATTGCAATATACCGTTTTTGCGCTGTAGCTCATGTAATCTTGAGATTGACGGAAGACTTGAGTTTTTTTGTTCAAGTCGTTTATAGCGATTCAATTATTGCTTCTTTTGAAAATGGTTAGAAACACAGATTACTTTCTTGAGTGACAAACTTTCCGCAGGCATGCAAATAATCAGAACACTGAACGGCTAGAATTGAACAGAGACTTGAGTTTTTTTGTTCAAAGTCATATATAGCGATTCAAATCTATCTTTACTTTTAAAATGGTAGAAACAGCGTTCCCTCTTGAGTGACAAACTTTCCGAGGAATGGACAATAATCAGTACAGCTGACGTCGAGATTGAAAGAAGAGTGAGTTTTTTGTTCAAAGTATATATAGGATCAAATCTGTGCTTTTTTTGAAAATGGGTGAGAAACATAGCTTGCCCTTTGAGTGGGAATTTATCATTCATATTGTAAGCTGGAGGTGGTGTGCTCGCGGTCCCTATTGCGCTATGCGCAAATGAAAAGAAAGATTTGAATGAAAGTAAAAAAAAACAGCTGGAATCTATAGCGTTAGTGTTATGATTATGAACATTGCTGGCCTGAAAGTGCTAGAAAGGTAATTAGTTCTCAACATTTTAAAGAAGAAATTTGGAAGAAGATGGAAAAAAAGTTGGAATTTAGGTAGGTTATAGATTATTGATGATGCACGGGAAAGTTGCCTCAGAAAGAAGTATGTGGTTTCTAACATTTAAAAGACAAGTTAATTGAAAAGAAAAAAAAAAGTTTTTGGAATTCAAGATTAAGGAGAAACGCAAAAATGATATTGAATTTTAGCTTTTTACAAAAAGTTTCAATGGGACGTCACAGATCTCAAAATGATTACTTTAGGGGAAAAAATGTCCGATAATAGAGGAGATTTAGAAATATATATATATATATATACAAAAAAGGGAAAGGCTAGGGCTGGGCCGCTCAGGAAAGAATTAATGTGGAAAACAAAACTAAGCAATTATGCTTTATTGCCCAATTTTTGACCGCGGAGCGGCCCGAAAGGCGGCTCCGCGGTTTATAGAGGTTACTGAATTTTTGTCCTGATATATATATATATATATATATATATATATTGTTGTTTTGTGATATATATATATATATTTGTGTGTGGGTGGGGTGTGGTGTGTGGTGTGTGTGTGTTGTGGGTGTGTGTGTGTGTGTGAGGTAATTGGAAAGGATTAGGATGTGGGGATGATGTGTTAGGAAGATATCGCAGGGTAGGAAGCGGTCCCGGACCATTTGAAACATCACTTAAAAAAACATTTTTATAAATAGTATTTTTGCTGAAAAAAAAAGGTAATAAAATTTCAGGAGATCTGAGAGTGGAACAGTTGGAGCATTTGAAACATTACGTTTTTGGGTAGAAAGGTTGAAAAATGGGGTATGTTGAAAAATGCCGAAATCTCAACGGATTTGGACAAACTTTTTTTTTGCTGAAAGGTAAACAAATTTTAGGAAGATCTGGATGGCTGGAACCGGTCCCGGAGCATTTGAAACATTTATTTTTTGGGTAGAAAAGTTGAAAAATGGGGTATGCTGAGAAATGGCGAATTCTCAACGGATCTTGCCAACCTTTTTTTTCCCTGAAAGGTAATCAAATTTTAGGAAGATCTGGAGGGGTGGAATCCATATCGGAGCATATGAAACATTGATTTTTGGGTAGAAAGTTTGAAAATGGGAACATTTGAGAACCCAATAACGGGGTAGTTTATTATTTTAAATGTTTACAACGGCATGTTGAAAATTAAGAAATGACTGGTTTTGGCGCAAAATTGCATGAAACTTGATGTGTATGTACACATTACGATACTAAACCATTGTATCATTTAAAATGAAACATTTTCAAGTTAAAATTACATTTTGGCGACTGCTGCAGGTGGAGGAGGAAGGGGGAAGCGCTCCGCGGTCACCTATTGCGCTTTGCGCCATATACTTGTTTCCCTAAATCTTGTTTAAACTAATTCTAGGGCTATAGTAGTAGACCTATCAGCTATTTAGCCATTTTTAATTTAGCCTAGATCATATTATATTGAGTTAACCGAACAATATGGTATTGCTATACTTCGGACCAGTGATCGGTAAACGTAAAACAATCCATGTTTCCATTTGAGTTTGCTTTCCGTTTTTTTCAATTGTTTTTCCGTCCGTTTAAACGGGTCTGGTTTTCTATGCGTTTACAACACTTTAGGAGTTGCATCTTTTTCATTTACATTTTCCATTTACAGATGATCCGTTTATTCAGAAAAATTTCGACAAGCAAAACTAAAGTTCAACATGCGACAGAAGGCTGAAAACAACGCAGAGAACACCTAAACAGGCCTGAGAATAGGAGAAGAAAGCATAGGTGACTTTAGAGCTCCTTAGCTAGCTCTTTGTTGACCTGAAAGAGAAGCTCAGGTTGTACTTTCTTTTCACCCATGCAGTTACAAATCCTGTTTGGAAGAAGACCCATAGAGGAGAAAGTATGCTCTGCGTCGGCTGAGAGGCTAGTGATGGAAAGGATTGAGGCAGCAAGTTGGACAGAAATGGCTGTTTCAGAGAAAATGTTTTCAGAGAGCTGCATGTTAACCTACTCTAGACATTCAGCTGGCCAGTATCCAGCTGAAACAAACTCAGAAATGATCTACCTTAAAAACTACTTTTTAAAATAATACGTTAGTCCATCATTTTAGTATTATCAAAGAAGAAATGAAGAGTTGGAGAATTTGCGCCAATATATGGCCGGGCAAACTAACTCTGGTTGGCTCTTATATAAAAAAAATAGTAGTAGTACAATATATATACACAGACAAAAACTGAGTCACATGTATAGACTGCGAAGCGGACCCTTCGGGCCCGCTTTGCGGTCAAAAATTGTTGAATTTTTATTTGTAAAAATGACTGAATTAACCGGTTGAACCTGTTGATTTAACCAACGGGGTTAACCTGTTAATTGCTGAACCTGTTGATTGTTCAACCGGTTGTTGGCGGTTGAAGTCACCATATTTTCCTGCCATTATTGCATTATTGCCACTTAATTTTCCATAGTTTTCCATTGCATTATGCTGCCCGATACGTGTGCCATCTTTTGGCATAGTTAGAGGTACCAAAAAAAGTCAAAAAAATGCAAAATCAACCGGTTAACCGCGTCGATGTCAACCGGTTGGGGATCCGTATCGATCCGCTTCGCAAAATCGAAGCAAAACGAAACGAAATATTTTCCGCAAAGTGCCTCACTCTGGTTGGGGTTGACTTTGGGCAGGTTCTGGCCTCCGTTGGGGTTGACGTTGTGCGGGTTCTGGCCTCCGTTGGGGTTGACGCTGGGCGGGTTCTGGCCTCCGTTGGGCTTGACGTCGGGCGGGTTCTGGCCTCCGTTGGGGTCCAGGATGGAACCTGATCGGAAGACGCTCCTGGTAAGTCGGACGCCATCTTTGGTGAAGAAGGCGGCATCGAAGGGGAAGAGGATGAGCTCCTGGACGAAGCCGAGGATCTTGCTGCCAGACTGGCGCCCGTCCTCCTCCTCGCTAACCAACTGCGCCTGCCAGAGGTCCAGCTCCATCACTGGGTTCTCATGTAGACGTCCTTCATGCCACATTTCCTTCAGCATCTGCAGCAGCCCCTCTTCTCTCTCATCTTCGCCTTGACCTCTCAATTGTACATGATGAATGGCTCCCACCGTTGGAGCCTTGGAAATGTTGCCCGTTCCCAGCGGGCCCTCCTCAACTGCTTTCTGGGACAAGTCTCTGGCGAATTCCTAAACAATGCTTGATCTTCTCATTTCTGTTTGAACGAAGCAAGCATCATACCGTCACTGTTTGATTGGAGGTCTTCAAGGCGTCCATGATTTCCATGCGCTGTTTGCCTGTCAGATACTTTCGGGTCAGGCCTTCCTTTCCGCTGTACCCCTGCTCGCCCTTGCCGTGGTTCTCCTGGGGCTTCTTCTCGCCTTTTGTTTGCAGCATTTTCCAGGTGACAACTTTGTCCTGTTTGAACAATTAATGAGTTCAGGAACAGCAAAAAGCAAAAAAGAAAAACCCCTGTAGTAGGGAAGTAGGAAAATTCTACGCTGTAGCAGATATCGCTAGGGGCTTCCTTGAACTGTCTGTCGTTCACAGCGGAGGTAGAACCAGGTCTTCCGAGCACTGCCCTGGTAGCTGGGTTGTTTCCTCAGATTTGCACACCAGAAAATCCCGCCAGCCTGGTCCCCCCGATCTCACATCCTTCCGCCCCTTCACGGCCACACTCTTGGATACTACAAACTTCTCTCCAACTATTTGCCTATATCATCATTCCAGCTAGGAAAGACCAATGTCCAGCCACTCGTCCATGGTGATTTGGAAGCGAAGAGTGGTTTGCTTAGAGCCATCATTGCTTCCTTCGCCGCCGTCGCTTTCAACGGCACTGCTGGCACGGGGCACAAACTCGTCGTCACTCCCAGCATTCTCACTGCCATTTACCCTGTAATGCAATTGAAACTCTATTGATGACCGACTTTCTGACCTGGAATCGACTAGCTTCTGCTTAACCGGCGTTTTCTTCCCCCAGTTTTTCGCAACAGAGCTCTTTGAAAATCTTGCTGAGCGCACATTTAAGTGCTCAGACTGAAGCCCTCATGCCAGTCGAAGCTTTTTGCTCTTGCACAGCACTTAACACCAACAAATGTGATTGAATTAATGGTTTTTTGGCTAAAAACACGTTTTGCTCATTTCTGCTTCAGGAAAGCGAAATTACATGAAATTATATTGGATATTCTCCAGCAGCACAAATATTGGTTCAGACTTACTAAAGGTCCGATAATGCAAATCTTAGATCAAGGTTTGCGTCCTTAGCCTTATGAGCCCTGCGGCACACAAGCTATCAAATTTAGCTGCAAAAGCAATCTCGCAAAATACAAATACTAAATTTATGACGAGACTGAGTAAATTTTGTCAATGTCCCCATTATGGCAAAAATTGGCAAAATCGCATACACACTAGTTGCCAAAATTACTCCGAACACATTAATTGAAAACGGGAGAGATACCCACAGCTCCCAAGCTGCCTCCTCTGTCAAAACCTCGAATTGGCGAATGGGCACTTGATTCGAAATGGTGGAATATACAACAACCACATAAGCTGGCTCCAGTTCCATTATTTAACATGCGAAAACATTAATGCTATGAACCTTTCTGCCCTACTAAGGAAAAGCGAGCATAGGTTCGTTTCCTATGAAACAGAGAGTCAATGAGATAAAGTAATTGAAACAGGTTCTTGCCGTTAAATTAAATTTGCCTGCAAAGGCCATTTTTGGCCTTGCAGCTTTTCAAATGGCTTTAACGGCTCTCTATTGAGCATAGCCCAGCGGCCTTACAATTGTATTTGCTTCGCAATCAATGCCCTAAAATGTCTAAAGATTGTCAAACAAATGATTATTCTTACATAATACAATTGCGCTCTTAATTGGGAAACCAATCGAGCCTGTATTCGCAGCCAAGATTCAATATTGCCCGCTGACAAGGAAACCCAGATCTACTACTAGATCTAGAAAGCCTATATTTCTCGCCTTTTGTGCCCTGTCATTTCATTGCTCTTCACTGATCCCAGCTTTGCAGCCCAACACCTTACCAAAATGGCATTTGAAAATCAGTTCTAAACAAAGGAGATTTTCCGCCTCCCCAAATGCAAACAAATGGCTTAAATTTTCCTGGGGGAGGAGGTAATGGATTGGAAAGCAGCATGAACGTTGAGGAAATTTAAGGCCTCATGCGGTGCCCTAGCCCGAAGCCTTGCCTTAACGAAAATAATAGGCGAAATTGATGCATTCAAATCTTGATGAGCAGGATGCCGGCAAGAAAACTTTGATAAGAGGAAGCGAACCAAAGCCCCAACCTCGCCGCAGTTCATGCATGCCAAAGGCATTTCCAAGTGCCATTCCATTTTGTTTGACCTGAGGGCCGATAACTAAAGAAGGTTTAATCTCGATGCAGTGACAGGGACTGCAAGCTCTCTTACATGGCTTAAGACCTAAGTCGAGTAGTCAAACAAGTATATGGCGCAAAGCGCAATAGGTGACCGCGGAGCGCATCCTATATATGAAATTTTGTCACTCAAAAAATCAAGTCTGTGGTTTCTCAACCAATTTCAAAAGTAAGCGCATATTTAGTATCAACATATAAGACTTGTGAACCAAAAAATCAAGTCTTCTGTGCGATTCTCAAGACTTCAGGTATTACAGCGAAAAAACTGGGTATAGCAATTTTCCAACTTTCTACCCAGAAAAGTAATGTTTCAAATGCTTCGGGACCCGTTCCACCCCTTCAGATATTCTTAAAATTTTATTAACTTTCAGGATAAAAGGTTTGTCAAGATCCATTGAGAATTCGCCATTTCTCAGCATACCCAATTTTTCAAACTTCCTACCCAAAAAAACCATGTTTCACATGCTCCGGGACCAGTTCCACTCCTCCAGATCTTCCTAAAATTTTGTTACCTTTAATCAAAAAAAAGTTTGTCCAAATCCGTTGAGAATTCGCCATTTCTCAACATACCCCATTTTTTCAACCTTACTATTCCAAAAAGTAATGTTTCAAGTGCTCCGGGACTTGTTCCACCCCTCCAGATCTTCCTAAAATGTTATTACCTTTCAGCAAAAAAAAGTTTGTCCAAAAAAAGTTTCAGCTGTTGCTGATTTCCATGGGCATCGAATATAAAAGTGGATGATGACATCGCATTCAGCATCATTATTTGCTCCTGGGGACTTAGAAGCCGGCGGAGAGGACTAACCAGGTTCAGTCACATGGCTACTTCACAGCCCAATGTTTCACCAAAACGATTTAATTTTTGAGGCCTCAAACTTAGGGGCTGAACTAAATGAAACATGCTCATTCCACTGTTATGAAATTTGAGCAGATGTTTGAAAATCGAAATTTTACTAATTTTTACTTAGACACCTTTTGTCAGTAGACAAATATTAGGCTCAATACGAGTTTGAAGCCTAATTTTTCGCCAAACCCAGCTCCAACTGACCTAAAAATTTGGAGCTAGACAAAAACGAAGCATGCCCTTCAAGATATGCCTATACTTGTGCCTATTTGAGAACATAAATCTTTGGCCAATGTTTCTGACCAAACCAAGTAATACGCGAAGTACTATTTTTCGGCACCCTGAGCCCCAAACAACCAATTTTTTGATTTACTGGGATTTATGAATATCTGAAAGAATGGTTCGATAAAGAATTGAAAAGGATTTAAGAAAATATAGACGAAAAGGCTAAATAGTCAAAAAATGATTTTTTCGCTTTTTTCAGCATTTTTGGCAGGCATTTTCAAGCGGCGTGATCATGTGCTCACTCACGCCGTGGAGTTGCAAGGGAGCGATTTTTTGTTCTACTGTGATTTATTGATATCTGAGAGCATATTTCGATACAGAATTGAAAAGGATTGTTAAAAATGTATGCCATGTCCTACAAAACCCACAATAACAAAATTTGGCAAGTCTGTGGTTACAAAAGTAAGCAGATATTAAAAATGACATGTAGATCAAAAAAGTCAATGTCATTCTTTTAATTTGTAACAGTTCACCCGCTACTTCTTACAGTTTCTATTAGCATCTGAGAATGTTTGTCACTCAAAGAGGTAAGTTTGTGATTTGTCAACCATTTTCATAGCAAGCACAGGTTTGGAACCGGCATATAGGGGAAGTGTAATGGGCTGACTGGGCGCGCGACAGGCGTGTGTGGGTTCAAAAGCGATTCAATTGTCCATGGCGACATAGACCTTGTAGCAGCATTGCAGTCAAGGATTTTTGAATTTTTTAACTGCTGCTACATACCCCCTGAGATTTCATTATCATAAGACCTAATCTTAAGAGACGCTTAACATAAGGCTTTCCAATTGGGCGGAAAAATCAATTTTTATAGTCTAGTTACCTATCTAGAAAAAGGCCTATCCTAGTCATTATATATATATATATATGTGTGTGGTTCCAGAGCCCGTACTCCTAGGTTTTTCAACCAAATGGGCTGAAATTTTGCATGCAGGTCGGTCTGGGTGTTGGCTCGGGGCGTTTTTTTGGGATCGGCAAAATTTTTTTTGACTTGTTCTGGATTTATGGTCAAAAAACCTCGAAAATTAGGCCTTGAAATTCAAATGTGAAAAATGTGAAATTTACTTGTATTAATTATTAAAAGTATTATTTTTAGTTTTAAAACCCTCAGAAACCAAACTGAGACCTTAAAATTTCATTTCTGTGCAGTGTTTGTTAAAAGTTATAGTTATAGTTTGTGAGTTATAGTTACTGTGGTAAACTGAAACCCTGCAATGGTCAACCATGCTCAACCTCCACATGACATGGCTCAAAGATGCACTTCGCCCTGGAACAAAATTCCTGAGCATGTGATTTGCGGTTCAAAGAAAGCATTACAGCCTACATTTCCCCCAAACTAAAACGAATTTCAAGCTGCCGTGTTTCCTACTGAATTTCTGCTGCAGTGATTTATTTTGTCACTGCACTCATTCCCGGTTCATCCGAAGTAATCATATGAAGGAACTGGAACGAACCCTATTAAGTGTCAAGATGGCAGCGCATCTATTGGCTATAGCCGATATTCCCTTGTTAGCCATAGCAAGCCAAATATTTGTCCAATATTGACATTATGCACACCATTTTAAAGCTAGTGTGTATTGTTGTGAATTGTATTTATGTCCAAACTCGAGCATGCAACATACAATAATATAATTGGTCAATTTGTGACCTGAAATATGTTTTAATTAAAAGAGCGACAAGTATAATGGCGCAAAACGCAATGGTGACCGTGTTGGGTGACTTATGTTCCTTTTTTTATCATTTAAGCTTTATTTCAATTTAGTTTTCCCCTTATGTTTACCATTCACTAATACTTCCACTTTTATCGTTACACGTTTAACACATTAATAACGAGACCTTGGGCTAAATGAGCTTTTAAAACAAATTAGATTGGCTGAAGAATACTTTAAAAATGTGCGCAGTTTGCAGTGACCACCATTTAGACTGCGTTTATAAATTTGCAAATAATATCTAGTTGTAGGTAATTTGTTGTATTTACGGTTTGGCTTCAAAAGAAATCAGGCTATATGACAGGCAAGTAAGTATAAAAAATGAAAAGTAGAAAACAAAATGGGGGAGAAGAAATCGGTGAATATATACTTATTTAAGAAGTCCCATGAAGCAAGATCGATCAGCGCCATCCAAGGGAGAGGATCCACCACTTCCACCACTTCCAGTTGCAGGTGCCGGAGATGTTCCAGGGTTCATGTATGTAGAAGTTTGCTGGCCACTGCTTCCACTTGTTCCACCACCACTGCCAATGCACCATTCTTCTTGCAGTTCCTTGGCCTGATAGTTAGATGGTTTCCATTCTCCACTTCCACCACTGCTTGCCTTGCCTCCTGAATTCGTCCCTTGATTGTAAAATCCCATCTGCTACTCTCCACCAACCACTGCACTGCCCCCAGGAAGCTGCATGAAGCATGATCTTTCACCCATCTTGTCGTTTCGTTTCTTGCTTGCTTGTATCAGTTGAAGTTTGTATCATTTCTGATACCTCTAACATTCCTGTATTTATCTCTAGTTATTCATTAAAATATTTCAACTTCTATCCACTAACCTTTGCATTACATTGCAAATAGATTTCGTTTATTTGAATTGTGATGTTTTTTGCTGTTGCTTAATTAAATGAAGTTTTACAATAGTGTCTAAAATACATCCAATAAATTACAATGACAGGTTTATGTATTTATTTAATATTTTCTAAAACGTGTCCCTTTAAGAGACGTATGGTACATAACAAATTAAGTAAAACATACAACATTAATAAGCAAAACTCACCATAATATAAATAAACAATTGCTGTAAATGAGGTTGTGCTCATTCCAAGAACTCTCTTAGCTGTGGCCGTAGCATGCATAGTCTTGTGAGTGAGGCAGATGGCCATTTTTCAATGATTTCAGCTTCATGGTTTGTAGCTGGCCATAAGTCGCAGCAGCGACTCTACATTTTGAGTAATAGTATACTAGATGGTTCGGGAACCCTTCCAGCCAACATTTAGCTTTGATGACGGTTGCCGACCTTGATATCAATGGTAAATGTTATTAACTAACGAAACATAGATTGAGTGAGTAAATGAGATTACGTACTATGTGATCAGTTTTCATTAAACAAAGCATTTTTTGGGATTTCTGAGGTGTAGAATGTACTAAAACTTTAATTTAGTGAAACATTAGCTTTTGAGCAGAGTCATAAACCTGCCAGCCGATTTCCAGCACTGCCGTAATATTTCTAACCATTTATTGTTTTAGAAATCTATTTATTATTTTTATTATAGTTTATTATCAAGGCACAGTGTCACGTGAAGTGACCTAAAAACAAAAAGAATACACACATAAAAATTAGTATAAAATTACAATTGTCCTAATAATTGTATGTGAAAGATTGTGGGCTGTTTAAGTCTAGGTTTGAAAAGTTTAAGCATTGTTAGTTGCCATTTATTGTTTTGCCAAAGTAAATGAATGTGTAATGAACAGGAACTATCTTCTTTTAAGAACAATTCAGCCTCACACGTTAGAAAATCAGGCAATCTGCTACCATCTTGGCCGCCACTCTGCCACCACCGCTCCCTGACCTTCGAAGGAGACGCTTGCAGTCAATCTGAACTGCTCGATGTGGCTTGCGGAGAGATGATGGACGCCCTGGGCAGTACACTTATGGCCAAAGTTTCCTGACCAGTTGCGGCTCCACTTTCTCTTTTTTGTCTGGCCAACGGCCGCTTGCACCAAAAGAGTAGCATGTGTTACTATGACAGACCTTGGACTGCTGGGTTGGTGTGTAAAATGGCTCCAAAACAAACATCTGAACTATTATCCTTCAATGTAGATACACAATTAACATTAGACCGTATTCCGTGTTTGGAAATCTGCAGCAGAAAACAAATTAGGTCCAAAAAAAGAGGTGGCTTTTTTTGTCTGGCGATCGATGGCTAGTGGTTTATCCAGGTATATGATGTTTCACACTTAAATAGATTGTTCAGGGGTCAGAAACCAATTAATTGCATCATATTCAGTTGAAATGAGAACAATGAGACGGAAAAAGGCAGTTTAGTAGATTACCCAATAGTCTGATGTTTCATTCTTTATAAAAGGATAGCTCATTTCCCACAATGAACCACACCACGCTTTGCCTTTTAACTTATAACGTGTGGATATGAAGGAGTTTTCGCTCCTGTTCTAATGACCTCCGTGATTACATCCACGTCAGCTTCTACCAGTCCATAGATCATGTGCAACTTGATCATGTTGCAACCACTGATACCACTGCGTGCATACACCTCCATGTTGCAACACAATGTTGCAAGTTGGTGAGACAATTCTTCTAAATCTTTATCAAATGCTATGCAGACACCAACAGAGAAGAGACCATCATGCTAAAACAAATGCATTGCAGTGACATAAATATACTTGTTTTCATAATTTAAATAGTGTGCATCCATTATACGTGGTTTTCCATACTTCCAACAAATTTCACAAACAGTGCAAATTTTCCAATTAATCGTATAGATTTAGAAACGGATAAATACTACTGGAATCTGCCAGCCGAAACCCAATGCTTGATGTGAAGGGCTTAGAAACGCGGAATGTGAAAGAAGCAAATGAAAGTGTGTGTCGAATGGGTGGGCATTGCTGTACTTTGAGCAACTGAAGCAGTGCATCGCAGAATAAGCAGACAACCGCCTTTTCGTCACTGAGCAAGGTCTTCCAAATTGCCCCGCCCTCCTCTTCCAAAGCTACTTACCCCCCTCATTCTGCCCCAGTAATGTAAACCCCCTGGCTTTATTAATGTCCGTAATTGATGACTTGGCACCCTCATTCGTCCCGACCGTTTCTTCCACACAAATTTCGAAAAACACTCCTAAAATTGGCCCGTCCCCATGAGTTTGACCCAAATTTCAACGTCACCGTCAAGCTGAGCAAATACGAAAGACTGCCCACCACAACATCCTTCCCCAGCGATGACGAGACAGAAGAAAGTCCCCCGAAAGAAGCTGAGAAGATGGAAGAAGAGTGCGAGGAAACGAAGAAAGAACCCGCGTTCCAAGGCATCAGGTTCGACTTCCGCCCACGCCCGCCGGCAGCTCGAGGCCGTGGCCGTAGCCTCAGCCAAGCCTGTCAAGGAAGCGCCTTCAGCCCCTACCGCCCCAGAGACCCCAGTTCCTCCTCCGGTTCAGTTCACATCAATAAAAACAACAAGAATTTGCCCATCTTATCAATTCTTCTGCTGGCAATATCTGGAAGTCTTGGCCAAAGTCTTTGGAAAGGGTCTTTAGACCATGTGCAGGCAAAAGACTGGGCGCAGTGATCACGTCCCTTCCTTCCTTCATCACCTCTGCGAACAAAGCCATACTCTCCTTCAACCCACACTCTCAACTCAGCCTCTCTCATCCCATCTAAGCGCTTGCAGTTTTAATTATTTTGCACTTTTTTTGAATTTTCTTCAGATGGTTCAGTTTTCAAACATAGGTTAAACCTATGACGTCCAGCACAGTTGGTATGGACAGCGTTTTCATAAGGACATAGTTGGAACTGTCTTGGATGTAACTTTGCACATTCACTGATATACATTAGTTCTGTTTCAGTCTCAGGAACATTTAAGTGTTTTGATACAGTCATATGATTATAAATTATAATCCCTTTCGAACTTGATATGTTTGACCACGGAGCGGCCCGAAGGGCCCGATATATACATATATATACGGCCCGATAAATACATATATATATATATATATATATAGTGAGTGACAGACTTGCCCTCTTGAGTGACAAACTTTCACGCATGACAATAGAATCAATAATTAGTAGCAGCTGAACGGCTGATAATTGAACAGAACCCTTGAGTTTTTTTGTTCACAAGTCGTATATAACGATTCCAAATCTGTGCTTACTTTTGAAAATGGTTGTGAAACCACAGACTTTTCCTTTTGAGATGCAATGTTCACCCTCACAGCAGAAATGTTCCTTAATTTTTGGATTTTGCTACATGTGAAGGTGTAAGCGCTCCGCGGTCACCTATTGCGCTTTGCGCCATATACTTGTTAATGCACTGTTCCAATTTTCTAGCACTCTGTCAATAGTGCAAAAATACTGACTTGGAACCAAAGAAACATATTTGAAACCTCCAACCAAAAAATTATCAACCATAGTAAAGCATGAAAAACTAGGGCTTCCCATTATGTAAATTGATTCAATTATCATTCTAGTGTTTTCAAATGCTGCTGCTTTTGTTGGTGTAGTCATGAATGGCGGATATATTGTACTGTTTGGGCACTGAAACTCATTTCATAGGCATTTTGTCATGACTTAATCGAATAGTAATAAAAATAAGAGATTAAACCTCTACCTGTGAATCAAGGCAGTCATCCATTGGATAGTGCACCAATTGAGGTGTTTCATTGAGGTCACTTTTCTCAACTACAGCTACACCAAGGTTTGCCATGGTCCCAACTCCAAGGTCCCCTAGACTTGATAGATCCCCAAGTATGTTCCAGCCATTGCATCAGAATACTCGATTTCACGGTATATTTTTAGACTGCTTTCTTTATTGGTCTGCATGGATTTCATTGCTGATTTTTTTTTCTTCTTCTTGACTTTTTAATGCACCAAGCACATGCCTCCAACTGGCGTGCCTGTAAAAGCAAGATTGCTTTGATTCCATCATGATTTGTTTTGTTAATGAGTTTTCTGAGATCTACAATTTCTTTCATTCCATCTAAACTTGTTGATATAAACTAGTTGATACTATTACAGCTTTTTGCCGCCTGTGTGCCAACACTAGATGAGATTTTTACGAAGCTCAACGCCTTGTCTGTGGCAGAAGATGCAACATTTGAGGTGGTTGAGCAATGTCTGCTAATTGTTGAAAATTTCCGGTTCCAATGGCTTTTACCATGCTTATAACCTCTAAAGTGAGGGGTGATAAAATGTTACAAACTCAAACAAGTGAAACTTAGAATTATCCTTGATTTTAAATTTAGAGATATGTATTGCGCTTTGTGCCATTAAGATATATATTTCCAAAATCAGGTGTATGAAAAGGCATCCCTTTCTCGTATTGTGCTTTGCGACATTATACTTGTTTTTTTAGTCTTTTTGGCATGATTGATGTATTGTAAATTGGGTTTAGGTTCTAAATTGTGGTCGTTTTTGAATGCTTTGTAGCGATTTGTGATTTCCTCTATCAATGATTTTTAAACACGGTGTTAAATGTTAATTCTATCCAAATTGTAAGCACAGTAGTGATATGGTCACAAATATTTAAACGTTTCGAAGAGTTAACTTCTTCATCAGTAAAATAGATTTCTGACACTTGTCAGAGCGAACATTATAATAACTATTAAACATTAAGCAAAGTAAAACATAGGAAATAGATGTTATTATTCAAAATTTTTAGCGTGCTGTATTAGGGCCTGGTAGTAAAAGAGGTAATACGCCATTTGGTATGTCATGTTGTTGCTGTACATTGGTTAGGTCTACTATTACTGTGTTTCATTGATTTTGATGCATAGAGCCTCTGCCGCCTTGCATTCATGTTGGTGGTTGCACCTGTGTATTATCTTAGCAGAGTCAAATTCCGGTTCATGGTTACTCCCTTGTTGATCTTTTAAAACGTTTTGCTGGCTGTTCTTGCACCAATTGCTTTTGTGCTCTTTAATTCTGGTTTCCAGGTGTCTTTTGGTTTCTCCTATGTACATCTTACCACATTTGCAATTAATTTGGTATACTACGTTGGTCTGCAGCCTATTGTCATATTTGCATTTGGGTCTGCTGCCAAGCAAGTGCCATAGTTTTGGACCTGTCGTTGGGATTATCCTAATGTAGCCTGGGCGTACAGTGTTCCTTTGTACCATAAGGGATTTCTCATTGAAGTATGGAGTTTTGACATTAATGCATCGTCTTTCATCGTTTCCCAATGGGATTGCCGTTTCCTCTTTGTGCAAGACCTTGTTAATTGTTTTATTTATTAATGACATCGGGTATCCATATGATTTGTATTTCTTGATAAGGTACTCTATTTCAGTGTCCAGTAAATTGGTATTGCTGCTGTACCTTTTGGCTCTGTGGGTCTCGCTGCGTAGTGAAGATAGTTTATAAGACATGGGTGCACAAGAGTCAAACGGCATGACATAGTTTGTGTTGCATGGTTTGCGAAAAACAGAAGTAATATTTGGTTCAGGTAGTGGACGAAACGTTTCCATTGATTGTCTTCGTCCGTGATAACCATTTTGGTTCAGGTAGTGGACGAAACGTTCCCATTGATTGTATTCGTCCGTGATAACCATTTTGGTTCAGGTAGTGTGTTAAATATAAATACAATTTTAATTGTATACTATTTGAAATAGGATAAAATTTTAAACAAATCTTTTTTCTGTTTAACCTTTTGAAATAAAAAAAAGCTGTGTGGGAACATAACTTGTGAGCGGAGAATAGAGTGCATTTGCTACTTTTAGCTACTGTGACCAGTCGTGTTTCAGGTTTCTGACAAAGCCATTGCTCCCAGCTCTTTCCCTAGTCATTCGATGATATGCCCCTTTACAGCTTTCTAAAGGTAGCCACAAGAGCTTTTGAAAAGCTCTTCTTCGTAAGAGACAGTCCTGAGCATCAGCACACTGTACCGCAAAATCAGCGCTTTCTCTTCAGCAGCTTATAAAATTGAAAAGGAGAATAGTGACAAGTAAACATGGCACATGTGGTGTTTGCTCAATCTCATCCAATCAGTGCCTACAATCGGTGGCTTTTTTATTCCACCCTTTCGCTTGGTGATCTCAAAAAACTCGCTTGCTTGTAGGAAATCGCTCTCCGTAGTTGTGCTGAGCGATTCTCAGCTTTACAAACTTGCCTGTGGCAAACTCTTGCAGCAACCCTGTCCGTGGGCTCTCGTGAGCATGAAAGGAGCCGGAATCAAGGACATCGAGTCCCTCATCGCCATTGCAGCCTCGGTTATCCCCTATTTCCTCCAGCCCTAAGACAATTTGGAAAATGCATTTGAAGAAGATCCCTCTGGAACAGTATTCGCACATTGCAATCCTACTCAGCACCAACAGCCTCTGCCCTCGCATCGATAAGGTCCACAAAGGCTATCCGAATGGCTACGAATGGGCCAACAACCTGGTAAAACTCTTGGTCCCTTTTTGCCTTTTTTTGCTCCTCTTATTTGCACCTTCTCCAAAAAGTGACCCAGTTTAACATTTTGATGCCAAGCGATTGCAGGTGAGCAAATGCCAGAACCTGGTCAGAGACCATGGACTCCGCGTCTGCATTCTTGCTCCCACTCCATGGACTTTCTTCAGCAACCACCCTCTTGCCTACCTCCTAGAGGCTGCCCCTACCTTTCCAAAATATTGCTTGCTTAGGTTTTACACATGTTGTGGATGTGATGTGTGATGTGGATGCTTTGTTGGCTATAAGTTTGATTTCTGATGCAACATTAGTGTATAATTAATGTTAACTTTTTAATTAATCATTTGTGTCAAAACAGTTGATTTTCACCACCTTTCAAAATTAGGTGGCATAGTTAGGATGAAGTTAGCACGTTCTGGAAAACATCTAACTCAATACAGGGATTTGAAGAAATAGTATCAGTCTAGGGTGTCTCCTTAAAAAATTTTATTACTATGATACAAGTATTTCGGGGGAGAAGAAAAAGAAAAGAAAAAAAAAAAAAAAAAAAAGAGGCAGAAAGGGGAGGAGAGGTTTACAAAAAAAAAAAAACATCTTCAGTGAGATCCGCTCCGAAACGCAACCCACACAACAATGCCATGTTGACCGCCTTTTCGTCTTTTTTTTTAATTTCTGCTGCTATGTCTTTATCTTCTTTGACAACCTTAACAACCTCTTTTGAAATGTGTATAGCAGATTGTTGCATATCATTTGACATCTCAGCCATTTTCACAAGTGTTTTAATGCTGTCCATTTGCTTCAAGCTGTGCAATATGTGATTTCTGAGGCTTTCTATGTTGCAGTAATAAAAAACTTTAAAAACTTTCCCTTACACATCTTTTGGAATCGGTTTGGAAACGTCAGGGAAACACAATGTATTAGTATGGACACTTGTTGAAGTCCGTCAATAGCTGACATGGTATTATCGAAACTAAAGTCCAATTTTCCAATAAAAATGGAGAATATTGGAATGGCCAAATAGTTAAACGCAGAAGACGCTACAAAGATGACATCATGTGCTTCAATGGAGAACATTTATGGACATCAGCATTGACTATGTACCCAGCATCACTTTCTTTGGGCTACGATGAGGTAATATATTAGGAGCTTCATTTCCTAGATCTCAGTTTCTATCAGGATGGAGGAGGCAGAAAAGTTTATGACAAACGAAGAGCCTTCGGTCATTGCTATTGATAACTGTGACTGTGCACCCCAAATTTTCTTAACAATCATCATCTATTTAGTACATTACTATCGATAACTGCCTGAAAAGAACATGATTGGTGTCCCCTGCTTGGATAGCAGGAACAAAATAGGAAATTTCCTTATATTCTGCCTATTTTGGATAATTCTCTGGCTTTTGAGGTCACTGCAATTGTGAACTGTGACTGAGTGTCCCAATTTTCTTAACAATCCTCATCTATTTAGCATACTTCAATCGATAACTGCTTGAAAAGTACATGCTAGGTGTCCCCGTGCTTGAATAACAAGAGCGAAATAGAAATGTTGCTCATATTATGCCTTGGATGATGAATTTGGATGATTCTCTGGCTATTGGCGTCACTGCTATTAAGAACTACTTTATTGGGTAGAAAGGCTTGGAAACTGCAATATATCGTTTTTGCACTGTAGCACCTCTATTCTTGAGAATTGCACAGACGACTTCACAAGTCATATATACCGATTCTAAATCTGTGCTTACTTTTGAAAATGGTTGAGAAACCACAGACGTACCCTCTTGAGTGACAAACTTTCATGCACACCAATAGCATCAATAAACAGTAGCAGTTGAACAGCTGAGAATTGCACAGAAGACTTTGGTTTTTTAATTGACAAGTCGTGTGTAACGATTCCAAATATGTGCTTACTTTTGAAAATGGTTGAGAAACCACAGACTTACTCTCTTGAGTGACACACTTTCACACACTACAATAGCATCAAAAATCAGTAGCAGCTGAACGGCTGAGAATTGAACAGAAAACTTTGGTTTTTTTATTCACAAGTCATATATACCGATTCTAAATATGTGCTTACTTTTGAAAATGGTTGGGAAACCACAGACTTTTCATCTTGAGTGACAAACTTTCACGCACAACAATAGCATCAATAATCAGTAACAGCTGAACGGCTGAGAATTGAACAGAAGACTTTGGTTTTTTGATTCACAAGTCATATATCAATTCTGAATCTGTGTAACGACTCCAAATATGTGCTTACTTTTGAAAATGGTTGAGAAACCATAGACTTGCCCTCTTGAGTGACAAACTTTCATGCACGACGATAGCATCAATAATCAGTAGCAGCTGAACGGCCTAGAATTGAACAGAAGTCTGGTTTTTTGATCCACAAGTCATGTATACCGATTCTGAATATGTGATTACTTTTGAAAATGGTTGAGAAACCACAGACTTACCCTCTTGAGTGACAAACTTTAATGCATGCCAATAGCATCAATAATCAGTATTGGGCTGGCGCAAACGGAGCTTTAGCGGAGTGTCAGCGCCCAGCCCCTCTTTTCGACCTAGGTGTACGATTTTGGGGTTATTGATAGATCTCAATTTTGATAAGGCTGCTGCTCGTCACAGAAAGCTCCAATCGTTTTAATTCTTTTACAATGGAAAGAGCACCATCGAATTGACTATAGTTTATCTTTTGATCTTTTGAATTTTGCCCAAAACTATTTATTTTATTAAGAAAAATGCAAAAAACCATTTGTCCGAACTCCTCCTCCTCCTCCACCTTCTCCGCATCTATTCAATGGACGATAGTAGGTATTCATTTGGATTATTCATTATTCATTCATTTTACGCTGAAAAATAATTTGGTGAATATTCCTTTTCCGAAGAGCAGGCAGTTTTTCAGTGCTCAAATTTTGTTGAAACTTAAACCTCCTATGTTATAACGTATAGCGCTTTTAGAATTGAAAGTGATCAAATATTTTTGGTGCTGGTTCTTATCGGCTTCCACAATGCCCACTAAAATGGGTATCAAAATGTACCAAATTATCTAAAAAATCTTATAAACATTTTTTTAGAAATTGCCCAAAAACTAACAATTTTACAAAGTGACGGATAAGTTTAATGTAAAAAGTGATTGTAAAAGTGATTTTAAAGTGTCAAAATTGATCTAAAACTTCAAATGTTACCTCAAAAACTACATAGAGTTAATTCTCAGGTTATGGACTTCAAAATGGGCCGGTAAATCTGTTACACTATTTTAAAAACTTTGAAAATATGGTTTTCCCAGTGTCTTTCAGGATGATTAAATCTTCATATGGAATGTTTCTTAATAGGTAACTAATCAATAACAGAGAAGAAAAGCGGTGAAAGTTTAACATAAATAGGTTAGTTTTTGATGGACGCAGAGGTCTCTACTCCTCCTCAGCTCTGTTGCGCATCGATGGTTAGTTTTCTTTCTCCCTTTTACTCAAGCAGAAGTGTGTGTCAAGTATTGCAGGGGGTGCGAAGGAGGAGGGGCGGACTTCAGTGTATAGTCTTAAAGCAGCAATGTTTTTGGTGTTTGAATGCCTCGAGTCCTCGACATACATCTTCAAACCTTCTAACCAACTTTATAAACCTATTTAATCTTTTGTATATTTTTGTGGTTTTTTTTTGAAAAATGTAAATATGATGTGTAATGCTTGTTGAGAGGTAATATTATTTTGGGTAAAATGTCATGTGAAGGTACTGATAGATGTTAAATTAATAATAATTAAATATTATAAAATTATGTTAAGATTAACAAGTTATATAGTATGTGTGTTTATAGTATTAGATAATTGTTGTATCCTTATCTGTTTGTATTTGATGATAATTTTTTTTATATTATTCTGTTTTACTTTTTGAATTTGGAGTTTTTGATATAAATGTTTTTAATAAATTTTTGCTGATGTTTTTTTGAAATATTAGTAAAGATTATGTTATGTGGTAATGTATGTTGAGGTTAATAATTAATGGGTAAAATGTATTTGAGAGGTAGATGATAGGTTTAGATTATTATATTGTAGATTATTAAATATTATAATATATTATTAGGTAATAGTACAAAAGTTTAACTATTATGTATTGGTTGTTGTTAATAGGTAAATAATTATTCGACATACATCTTCAAACCTTCTAACCAACTTTATAAACCTATTTAGGTTGAGAGAAATTTATTGCAGCAGTTAAGTAGACAGCAAATCAGTTCGTCTTATATCCCTGCAAATAGTGTTAATGAATCTAGTGAAATGCAAATCAGGAAAGCAGTTCACTACGATGTATCATTCTATTGTGGTTCAGAGCTAGAAAACCTGTGCTCTTTAGTTTAAAGGTTGATCTTAAATCAACTGATTTTATTATTATTTTGCCCTATTATTGTGGTATTGAAAATCTCATTATTTCGAAAGCATTCTGGGTTTTTTACAACCTGTGATTAAAGCTTAACTTTTAAATTAGAAAAGAATCTTACATTAAATGGGTATCTCACAAAGTAGCTGTTGTTGAGTGGTACTTTGTTTCTTCACACTGGATCAATCAATATATTCAATCAATCAATCAATCAATCAATAAATATAAGATATAGGTGAGTAAGTGTAATCAAGGATGTTTGGCGTGGTGGTGGGTGGCGGAAGGAGATCAGGGGAGGTATAGTTCAGGTACGTTTCAGTGCAAGGACAGGGGGAATTAAGCAGGTGGGAATTTAACTACTTATATATATATATGACGACAAAAAGTGAGCCATTAAAAACATGTACTAAAATAATATTGAAATGACTTGTTCAGCCTTAGGTTCACACCTCAATACATACTTCTGCCAATCAGTTTTGATTTTGAAGCATTTCTTAGCTCAAACAGTGCATTTAACTTTTTAAAATATTACAGTGCATTGTCTTGCTATGTGCTATGTCTTGCTATTGTCTTGCTTGCTCGTGATATGTGAAGCTACATGCCAGCGCTTTTGCAGCAATATCCAATAATGACCACTTTGTCAAGATTAGTTGTGTTGTGCTTAGACTTGCCCGAAATTATCTTACGAATGCATAAAAACCTGTCAATCTTGACTTTTCCTCAATGGCTTATAAATAAATTATTTTTATCATTAGATAATAGTACAATAAAATAAATTTAAAACGGGATAATAAATGGGGATGGGGTAAAAAAATAGGACTAAAATAATTATTGAATGGCGTCGGGGTATCCTGCAAGGCCTGCCAGCATAACATCGAATGCAAGAGTTGGAACAAGCACTGCAAGATCAAGGATTGCATTACCAATGTTGATATCTTCAAATCCAAGACCAGGGCTTATTTGATTGGCAATCATAAGCTGCAGAAAAATGGCAAGGCTGATCGTATTTCCAAGATTGGCCAATAATGAAGCAAAACTGAAGGTGCCAATAGCGAATTCCAAAACTACAACTGTCAATGCTCGAGTGGCTAGCATGATTCCAACTTCCAAGCAATGCAGAACGGTCTGGGCTTTGTGATATGATTGTTTTAGTTCCAAAATAAGCAATAATGATGCAAAGCATTGGACCCAGAGCTTCCGGAATTGAAGTAACCGAGTAATATGCACTAGTTAAATAACCTGCTAAAATACCACTTATGCCTGCTAACCCAATGATACTCAGGTGGCGGTCCATATTAGTTGGTTTTGCAGCTGCTACATAGTACATATAAAGAGTGGGGATGATGACAAATGTTGCTGTGATTGCTATGATTGGTGTCAGAAAAATACCAAGTATAAGGCTACCAATTGCTCGTCCTATACACTGTCCCACTTCCATCGCAGCCAGCACAACAACAGCTAAAGCAAGACTTTCCATGGATTTCCGGCTTTTGACTTGTTCTTCACCAATTTGATTGATATCTGTTAGAGCTTTGGATAAAGTTTTGAAAACTTGTTCACTTGTGTTTGAGGTAAGCTTGGTAAGGTTTTCAGTGATGACGACTGTTAGTTGGGCTGTTCCAGTTCGTAGCTGATCTGCACCCTCACGAATTTCAGCACCCAAGTCACGAACCACATCCATAATGACATCTCCAGTATTTCCTTCAATTGCTGCCATAGTGTTCACCAATTTAAATTTATTTGATTTCTAACCTTTATGATTTAACTTTACACAGGTAAAAGTAATCATTAATAAAATTCAGAACTTTATTCAATTCGTTTTCCTGCAGCTTTTTTATGATATGAAGGCAAAATGGAGTGTGCAATCATTTAATTATCTAATTAACTGATGCATTATTTAGCCTCAACCTAACGCTTAAGCAATGTATGGACATTTGAACGTCTACGTTTTTTATTATTCGTCTGGGGTTCGAGAGGAGTTGATGCAGATGTACACAGAACAAAGACTACGAAGTTTTCTAGACCATGTAAAAATGAAGGAGGATGAGAACATCGAGATAGAAAAAACTCGAGGAAAAGCTTTATATTCTGCTGCGTATTGGTCCAATATTTTAATTGGCCCTGTGTTAAAAGTGCAGAACAATGTATTGCAACCAGTGTGTGGCATGATATATATCGAAAGTTACAAATCCAATTTAAAAATCGTAACGGCAAATAATACGATTTATATGATATCCTCAAAATCGGATTTAGAAGCATGTCCGATACAAAGTGAAAGTTATTAAAGAATAATATCAATACTAAGGATGTCAGCCCCATCAAGCTTGCCAGCATCCTCATGGGCCATGGCAATTGATGGATGGAGAGTTCTCTACTCCTCCTCAGCTCTGGTGTGATTTGATGAAGGTAATCTCCATAGTCTTCTTCCCAAGCAAAACGAGCAAGAGAGTGAAGTAAGATTGCATAGGATGCGAGAAGGAGGGAGCGCGGGCAGTTGGAATGGCTGCGGTGGGGGTGAAGTAGGCTGTGAGATAGAGAGGAAAGCATACCATATACCAAACCGCGACGTTTCCCTCAACAGATTACTCGGGGCCTTTTATTTGCCCAAGCAAAGAAAATAAAATGAATCACACTCCATCCTCAACAGAAAAGGAAATCACACGCAAGTACCCACGGTAAACTCTTCTGGCCTCTACACTGACCTTCTCTAAAGCCCAATTCTTTAACTGAGGCTAACCGAGCTGTTCCGCCCATTTAATCAGAGATTTAGTATTATGTTTCATTCAAATGTCGAATGCTTGATGGATTTCTTAATTATAAAACCTTTTATAATTTGATTATTGCTCCGTTCTTACGAAATTAAAGAGAATGTTCTTAAGAGGAAGGGGTATTCCTTGCACACTATACTGATCACTATACTGCAGAGTGGCTTACATATATGAAAGTGTGTCACTTAAAATGGCAATTTTGTGGGTTATCCACCAATTCCAACACTAAGCACAGATTTGGAATCGTTATATATGAACTGACAGGCTGACGGACTGCCATACTATGGGCTAAGGTTAGAGCAGAGAAGGCTACTGAGGCAGTCATTGAGTACGTACACATTGAAGGAAAATTATCCCCCACCAAGTTGAGATCTAAAGCTGACAGCTGACACCTAGACTGCCTTCTCTGCTCTAACCACTGCCCATCCTTTGAGTTGGATGCCAAAGCTGACAGCTGACACCCTGCCTCAGTCATTGAGTACGTACACGTTGAAGGAAAAGTATCCCCCACCAAGTTGGAAACCAAAGCTGACAGGCTGACGGACTGCCATACTATGGGCTAAGGTTAGAGCAGAGAAGGCTACTGAGGCAGTCATTGAGTACGTACACGTTGAAGGAAAACTATCCACCACCAAGTTGAGATCTAAAGCTGACAGCTGACACCTTGACTGCCTTCTCTGCTCTAACCACTGCCTATCCTTTGATGCGATGCCCTGTCGGGCTGAGCTATGCCCTTATACTGTGGCAGTCATTGAGTACGTACACGTTGAAGGAAAAGTATCCACCTCTGAGTTGGAAACCAAAACTGACAGGCTGACGGACTGCCATACTATGGGCTAAGGTTAGAGCAGAGAAGGCTACTGAGGCAGTCATTGAGTACGTACACATTGAAGGAAAACTATCCCCCACTGAGTTGGACCGAAAGCTGACAGCTGACACCAAGCCTGCCTTCATTGATCGTACACCTATCCACCACTAAGTCGGAGATCTAAAGCTGACAGCTGACACCCAGCCTCAGTCATTGAGTACGTACACGTTGAAGCAAAAGTATCCACCTCTGACTTGGAAAGGAAAACTGACAGGCTGACGGACTGCCATACTATGGGCTAAGGTTAGAGCAGAGAAGGCTACTGAGGCAGTCATTGAGTACGTACACATTGAAGGAAAAGTATCCCCCACCAAGTTGAGATCTAAAGCTGACAGCTGACACCTAGACTGCCTTCTCTGCTCTAACCACTGCCCATCCTTTGATGCGATGCCCTGTCGGGCTGAGCTATGCCCTTATAGTGTGGCAGTCATTTAGTACATACACGTTGAAGCAAAAGTATCCACCTCTGACTTGGAAAGGAAAACTGACAGGCTGACGGACTGCCATACTATGGGCTAAGGTTAGAGCAGAGAAGGCTACTGAGGCAGTCATTGAGTACGTACACGTTGTAGGAAAAGTATCCCCCACCAAGTTGAGATCTAAAGCTGACAGCTGACACCCAGCCTCAGTCATTGAGTACGTACACGTTGAAGGAAAAGTATCCACCTCTGAGTTGGAAACGAAAACTGACAGGCTGACGGACTGCCATACTATGGGCTAAGGTTAGAGCAGAGAAGGCTACTGAGGCAGTCATTGAGTACGTACACGTTGAAGGAAAAGTATCCCCCACCAAGTTGAGATCTAAAGCTGACAGCTGACACCTTGACTGCCTTCTCTGCTCTAACCACTGCCTATCCTTTGATGCGAAGCCCTGTCGGGCTGAGCTATGCCCTTATACTGTGGCAGTCATTGAGTACGTACACGTTGAAGGAAAACTATCCACCTCTGAGTTGAAACCGAAAGCTGACAGGCTGACGGACTGCCATACTATGGGCTAAGGTTAGAGCAGAGAAGGCTACTGAGGCAGTCATTGAGTACGTACACGTTGAAGGAAAACTATCCACCTCTGAGTTGAAACCGAAAGCTGACAGCTGACACCAAGCCTCAGTCATTAACACACGTTGAAAACTACCTCCCCCTGAGTTGAAACAAAGCTGACAGCTGACACCTAAACTAACTTCTCTGCTCTAACCACTGCCCATCCTTTGATGCGATGCCCTGTCGGGCTGAGCTATGCCCTTATACTGTGGCAGTCATTGAGTACGTACACGTTGAAGGGAAACTATCCACCTCTGAGTTGGAAAGGAAAACTGACAGGCTGACGGACTGCTATACTATGGGCTAAGGTTAGAGCAGAGAAGGCTACTGTGGCCGTCAGAGAGTACGTATACGTTGTAGGAAAAGTATCCCCCACCAAGTTGAGATAACTAAAGCTGACAGCTGACACCTAGACTGCCTCTCTGCTCTAACCAGCCATCTTGAGTACGATACCCTGTAGGAAGCTATCCACCTATGAGTTGGAAACCAAAGCTGACAGCTGGCAGTCATTGAGTATGTACACGTTGTTGGAAATTTATCCACCTCTGAGTTGGAAACGAAAACTGACAGCTGACAGACTGCCATACTATGGGCTAAGGTTAGAGCAGAGAAGGCTACTGTGGCAGTCATTGAGTACGTACACGTTGAAGGAAATGTATCCCCCACCAAGTTGGATACCAAAGCTGACAGCTGACACCAAAAAAAAAAGAAAAAAAAAAAAAAAAAAAAAAAAAAAAAAAAAAAAAAAAAAAAAAAAAAAAAAAAAAAAAAAAAAAAAAAAAAAAAAAAAAAAAAAAAAAAAGCAACCCTTTTGACCCTACCTACTTTTGAGGGTGTAAGGTGTCTATGGCCACGGTGCAGTCAGCTTTTCTTTACTGTGCAATCAGGTAAGATTTTTGACCGCGTATCGGCCCGAAGAGCCATTCCGCGGTCTATAGAGGTTACCACCACCCCACGATAAAAACGAGATATAATGTTTAGCGTACTCAAACGTTTGTTGTTTCAATATTGCCCATGTATAACTCCCTTCAACATCCTGCCTAGCAAGGTAATATCGGCTATCGTCAATAGATGCGCGGCTATCTTGACACTTAACAGGTTTTGTCTCAGTTCGTTTCAGTACTCCACATTTCCACCACCGCAACTAGAACTGAAATAGAATGAGAAACAGAAAATGAACGTTAAGGTCTTGTTTTGTTGGTTACAGAGGATATTAAAATTAATAATAATACTTTTATTAATAAATACAATTGAAATGCACATTTACGAAAAATGAGGTAACTGTATAAATGGGCCTTGGCCGCATTGGCCTGCGGCCGCGCAACAATGCAGGGTGTTCATCCTAACAGTTTACGCTTTTTTTTCAAACACAATTGCGAGAGCTAGGAAGCGGTTTCAACTCAGGGGTGGATACTTTTCCCACAACATGTACGTACTCAATGACTGCCACAGTAGCCTTCTCTGCTCTAACCTTAGCTCATAGTATGGCAGTCCGTCAGCCTGTCAGCTTTGGTTTCCAACTTGGTGGGGGATACTTTTGCTTCAACATGTACATACTCATTGACTGCCACAGTATAAGGGCATAGCTCAGCCCGACAGGGCATCGCATCAAAGGATAGGCATAGGTTAGAGCAGAGAAGGCAGTCAAGGTGTCAGCTGTCAATGCACTTTAAATCACTATATCAATCAAACACTCATTATCTTTAAGGAACATTGATTATCAATACGTTTACTACACATAACTTTTAATCCTTTTTATTGCATTTATGTGCTAATTTATTCATTATTTTTATGTCAAAATAATTTTATTGTTTGTATGTTTTAATTCTTACTATTGGTTAAGTTTAAGTTTAGTAGTAATGGCTTTTATATATATATACTATGGGCTAAGGTTAGAGCAGAGAAGGCTACTGTGGCAGTCATTGAGTACGTACACGTTGAAGCAAAAGTATCCACCTCTGAGTTGAAACCGAAAGCTGACAGCTGACACCCAGCCTCAGTCATTGAGTATGTACATGTTGAAGCAAAAGTATCCACCTCTGAGTTGGAAACGAAAGCTGACAGCTGACACCTGACACCAGCCTGTCAGCTTTAGTGTCAGCTTTGCTGTCAGCTGACACCTTGACTGCCTTCTCTGCTCTAACAACTGCCTATCCTTTGATGCGAAGCCCTGTCGGGCTGAGCTCTGCCCTTATACTGAGGCAGTCATTGAGTACGTACACGTTGTAGGGAAAGTATCCACCTCTGAGTTGAAACCGAAAGCTGACAGCTGACACCAAGCCTCAGTCATTGAGTACGTACACGTTGAAGGGAAACTATCCACCTCTGAGTTGAGATCTAAAGCTGACATGCTGGTCATGTTGGGAGATCATATTTCAAGAATTTTTCGGGAAAATATCCCAAAGTGTGGGCACAGAAAAAGAGCAGTCTTTTCTGCAAAAAACAACCCAAGAGCGGGATCAAACCACCGACATTTGAGTATCAAACTCAATGTGCTACCACTACACCACCTGGGGTACATTTACAAACATCAAAAAGTTCACCCAAGAGCGGATTCGAACCGCTGACTATTGACTTAGAAGGTCAATGTGCTACTTAGCTTAGCGGTTCTGACCTGTCTGTAGGTAGAGGTCTAGGCGTAGGTCCAGGTCTAGGTGTAGGCTCAGGTCTAGGTGTAGGCTCAGGTCTAGGGGTAGCCTTAGGTGTAGCTAGCGATTCAGGTCTAGGTGTAGATTGCGATCCAGGTCTAGGGGTAGACTCAGGTCTAGGTGTAGATCCAGGTCTAGGGGTAGGCTCAGGTCTAGGTGTAGATTGCGATTCAGGTCTAGGTGCAAGCTCAGGTGCAGGCGGTGTAACAACATTTTCCTCGGAATTCCAAATAGCCGGTTTAAGAATACGTATTTTGGGTAAAATGCCTGCTAAAGCATCTATAGGATTATCCACTATATCACCTTTAGAATATTCTCTTTCACCCTGCCTATCTTGACCATTATTATCTTTTTTACCCTTTTTAGCC
>JASANA010011159.1:0-70739 GCA_030248095.1 Ptycholaimellus sp. GST1_10
GTCTGGGGTGGCTGATATCAAAACATTGAATTTCTCATCAGTCACCTCTTTGCCCTGGCTGCTATATTTTTGGTGCAACGGGATCAACGAACTGGCCTCCAGCCACACTCGACCTTCCCATCCACCTGCTTTGCTTTCCTGCGAGACTACCCGTCCTTTGATTGGAGTTGCCAGCAGAGGGAACTCAAGGGCTACCTGAAAGACCCCCTTCAACCCCTCAGCGTGGCTTCCCGAAACTCGAATGTGAGCGTATTCTTCCTGATTCTCCTCTCTAATCATGCAAGACGCCGGCAGTCTATCCCCTAGACCTTCGGATATCTGGCTCTCCATGGTGAAATCAAACATAGCTATGGCAAAGTGGGTGACTAAAAATGACCTATCGCTCAATGAGAATCGGCTCAGTGTTTCTGAATAACGCTGGCCGTGTTTTGTCCTGAATTGGCTGTGCGGTAGCGATAGCCATCCTGCTAGTTGTTTGAATGACAATGGCTTGAAAGCCTCGATCGAGAATTTATTCTCTCCTCTATCATCGAGTTTCCCTACCATCTGCATTCTCAAAATAAGAATAGGCAGACCCTCCGTTAAACCTGGTCCTAATTCTTTTTCGAATATTTTAACGTCCTGTGCAAACGTGCCCCAGCCCTTCATCTTTTCTCGTTTCTCTTTCCCGTTTTCAAAGGCAACTCCTATTTGTCCTCTGATCCTAACCTGGAAAATAGGGTGCGAGGATGAAGATTGAAGGTTGGAGTCCTTGGGGTCCTCTTTGGAGAAGATGAGGGCGGGAGTGCAGTAGTAGCGTCCGGGCGGCGTGGGCAAGAGCACCCGTCGCGGCGTCCAGGGTTGGCCCGCTGCTCTCTCCTCATTTCCGCCCTCAGCTATTCCAACCTGTTCTCCCTTTCCTGCCAAGTATCTCAATGGTACACGGAGGGCTGATAGGACACTGGCCCGCCTATCCGTTGGCGAATAAGGGAGGGTATAGAATGGTTTTCGTATGTAACCCACTTCGTGTACTTGGCCTGTAGATGGCTGCTGGAGCCAATGGAGTTGGAAGCCTCCTTCTGCGTCCTCTTCGCCCAGCTCCGCCGTATTTTGATTCATATTGACAAAGCCAAGCTTTGTAACGTTCCAACGCCTCGAGGGCAGAGGTCCGCAGGTTTTTAAATAATTTAAGTCATTTTATTATTTACATGGCTCGAATATTAATTAATTTAATTTATTTTATTCGTCGCTATCCGGTCCCACTTCCCCCTTCTCCTCCTTCACTGGCTTCTTCGCTTGTCCAGTCTAAAATTGTGTAATCCATTACAGCGTACAGCCTATTTAGCTGGCTCGCATGGTACAACGCCAATTTTTGATTGACTTCCCAAATCGCGGATAAGCCTGGGGAGGAAGGAAGGTTGGATGCTATGGCAATGCTGCGAAAGGTTTTTCTACGTGGTTGGCCTTTCGCTTTCTCTAAGGCTCGCTCTAGCTCAGTCCTTACTTTCTCACACTCTTCATCTACTGGGTACAGTTGGAGTTCGAAGGAAGTGCTCTCAACCTCAACTGCTCTTGCTGGTACTGCCAATATCTTGGGGCCTGGAATGGGGAGGAAAAGGATAGGCCTGGAGCCGAGAACTGCGTTGGGGTCAGGGAGTCCGGGGACGGAGACTTGCACCTTGAGGTCCTGGTCCGTCGCCATCACGTCCACCAACATCAGCGGCTCTTTCCGCCACCAATCCGCTACTGCAGTTCTTACGGCCTTCAATTCTTCGCAAAGGGCCCTTGCCATCGTGCCCATCGCAAATTGTCCATTGGGGAAGTGGATGTGTTGTGGGAGAGTGTGTCGAGTGATGGTGATGCTAGGAACCTGCTTCCATTGATCCAGGAAGTGCTGCTGGTTGCCGTCTTCGTCCGTGATGGAGAGGTCGGAGATGTTGCGCAAGCCGATGGCGACGAACTCGGTCATGGTGTCCGCGGCCCTCACGCTGCTCAGCAGCACCACCGTTCCATGTTTTGGTCTGCCTCCTTCTCCCCACTCCTTCCTTGCATCAACCTTTTGCCACTCCTCCTCAGACAGAGTGGCATAGCCGCAGGAAGTGATTGGTCGGAACTCTCCTTTCCCCATACTGGCCACTCGAGTAGAGAGGAATGCGAACCTGTACCGTATCGAGTGTGGCCATTCTTTTTGAACGTCCTAATCCACCGTCCTTTTTCGCCGGGGGCTCCTGCTAGATCTTCCGTGACCGCCAGTACTCCTGTCATGCGATAGGGTGGAGGTGTAAGGACTAGCCTTGGATGCCAACCGCCGTCCTGTAAGCGCACGAGTCCAGTGCACCTGATGATGTCACCGACGGCGAGTGTGTGTGTGGGCTGCAAGTGGAGGTTGTAGAGGAGGAAGCGACGGACGATGACGGGGGAGTAGCGGCAGTGCGTCTCGGGCAAGACCCAGCCCATGTCGCCCAACTGCGGCACCTCCACCGAGTTCACCGACGGAGCTTCCACTACCTGTATTCTCACCCCCCCTCCCTCCTCAACCTGCATTACTCGCGCCAGATAGTAGCCTGCCGCTAGTGCTTTTTTGAAAGCTTCCCCGTAGGTGATGGTTGAATGAGATCCGCCCTGTGCGTTGGTTTCTACAAATGACGACCAGTTCTGATACCCTAGAAATCTCGCGTCCCGAATCATCCGCTCTGGCGTGACTTCTGCAGGTATGACAGGGTCAGGTGGGAAGGCCAGCAAGGCCTGTTCATCCTCTGTCAGAGGGTTAGGGGGAAAGCGATAGCGAGCCTTTGCGGCTCTTCTTCTAGCAAGGCTGTAAATGTATGGTCCCGTGTCATTCTGAGTTGTGACGTCGGAACATGGGACAAAGTAGTTGCTGTTAAATATTTCAGCCTCGGCTTCATGGACGCATGAGACATGAGCCAGTTGAGTTAAAGGCACAGGGCATGGTGAGGGGGGAGTTGAGGGGGCAATTCACTGTTTCATTTCCTTCTGGTTTTACTGCCCCCTCACTGGTTTGCCCCCCATCCTACGCCAGGGGGCACTTTGGAATACAGAAAAACAAAAAGCAGAATACGTAATTACAGTTTTCCTTGCTTTTATAAGCAGTTCTCCTTTCTGCTTCCCTCCGAGCAATTTACCAGTGCCCGCCGTGATCCGTGGAAGAGCTATTCCTGACTGGATTAAGGCTTCTGGAGGGGAGCCCGACGGTGGTGATGGGCCCGATCGTGCCGCACATGCGGCTGGTGGTGGGTGATGGGCAGCGGCGCGCCGGGAGTCGACATCGCCTACCTCGAGGCCGGTGTCCCCCACTCCGTAGTCCTGGCCCTGTCTTCCCCAGGGTGCGCCTCCCGCGCCTCCCCACCCTCCCTCACATCCTCTTGGGCCAGGCGCCCTTGCCCTGGCCTAAGGTTAAAGCGAAACAAAAAGCTGGGGACCCGGTGGCCCGGCTTGGATCCGGGGCCAGTCCGGCGCTTCCATTACCCTGTTTTCTTCAAGTGAGCTGGCCCTGTCCATTTTGTCACTGGTTACAGAGAGGCCCGATTAGAGTTGCTTCCAAGAATACCATTGCTTTGATGAACCGTTGCTGTGAGAATACCATTGCTTTGATGAACCGTCGCGGGTGAGAATACCATTGCTTTGATGAACCGTCGTGGTGAGAATACAATTGCTTTGATGAACCGTCGCGGTGAGAATACCGTTGCTTTGATGAACCGTCGCGGTGAGAATACCATTGCTTTGATTAAACGGTCGCGGTGAGAATACCGTTGCTTTGATGAACCCCGATCGCGGTGAGAATACCGTTGCTTTGATGAACCATCGCAGTGAGAATACCGTTGCTTTTTGATGAACCGTCGCAGTGAGAATACCGTTGCTTTGATGAACCGTTGCGGTGAGAATACCGTTGCTTTGACTAAACCATCGTGAGACAAACCGTTGCTTTGATGAACCATCGCAGTGAATAGACCGTTGCTTTGATGAACCGTCGCGGTGAGAATACCGTTGCTTTGATGAACAGTCGCGGTGAGAATACCGTTGCTTTGATGAACTGTCGAGGTGAGAATACTGTTGCTTTGATGAACCGTAGCGGTGAGAATACCGTTGCTTTGATGAACCGTCGCGGTGAGAATAAAGTTGCTTTGATGAACCGTTACGGGGTGAGAATACCGTTGCTTTGATGAACCGTTGCGGTGAGAATACCGTTGCTTTGATGAACCGTCGCGGTGAGAATACCGTTGCTTTGATGAACCGTCGCGGTGAGAATACCGTTGCTTTGATGAACCGTCGCAGTGAGAATACCGTTGCTTTGATGAACCGTCGCGGTGAGAATACCGTTGCTTTGATGAACCGTCGCGGTGAGAATACCGTTGCTTTGATGAACCGTCGCGGTGAGAATACCGTTGCTTTGATGAACCGTCGCGGTAGAAAACCTTCTACCTTTTGATCAACCGTCGCGGTAGATTTCCTTTATACCGTTGCTTTCTAGGTTACCATCGCGGTGGAGAATACCGTTGCTTTGATGAACCGTCGCGGTGAAAGAATACCATTTGCTTTGATGAACCGTCGCGGTGAGAATACCGTTGCTTTGATGAACCGTCGCAGTGAGAATACCATTGCTTTGATGAACCGTCGCGGTGAGAATACCGTTGCTTTGATGAACCGTCGCGGTGAGAATACCGTTGCTTTGATGAACCGTTGCGGTGAGAATACCGTTGCTTTGATGAACCGTTGCGGTGAGAATACCATTGCTTTGATGAACCGTTGCAGTGAGAATACCGTTGCTTTGATGAACCGTCGCGGTGAGAATACCGTTGCTTTGATGAACCATCGCGGTGAGAATACCGTTGCTTTGATGAACCGTCGCGGTGAGAATACCGTTGCTTTGATGAACCGTCGCGGTGAGAATACCGTTGCTTTGATGAACCGTCGCGGTGAGAATACCATTGCTTTGATGAACCGTCGCGGTGAGAATACCATTGCTTTGATGAACCGTCGCGGTGAGAATACCATTGCTTTGATGAACCGTCGCGGTGAGAATACCGTTGCTTTGATGAACCGTCGCGGTGAGAATACCGTTGCTTTGATGAACCGTCGCGGTGAGAATACCGTTGCTTTGATGAACCGTCGCGGTGAGAATACCGTTGCTTTGATGAACCGTCGCGGTGAGAATACCGTTGCTTTGATGAACCGTCACGGTGAGAATACCGTTGCTTTGATGAACCGTCGCGGTGAGAATACCGTTGCTTTGATGAACCATCGCGGTGAGAATACCGTTGCTTTGATGAACCATCGCGGTGAGAATACCGTTGCTTTGATGAACCGTCGCGGTGAGAATACCGTTGCTTTGATGAACCGTTGCGGTGAGAATACCATTGCTTTGATGAACCGTCGCGGTGAGAATACCGTTGCTTTGATGAACCGTCGCGGTGAGAATACCGTTGCTTTGATGAACCGTCGCGGTGAGAATACCATTGCTTTGATGAACCGTTGCTGTGAGAATACCGTTGCTTTGATGAACCATCGCGGTGAGAATACCGTTGCTTTGATGAACCGTCGCGGTGAGAATACCATTGCTTTGATGAACCGTCGCGGTGAGAATACCGTTGCTTTGATGAACCGTCGCGGTGAGAATACCGTTGCTTTGATGAACCGTCGCGGTGAGAATACCGTTGCTTTGATGAACCGTCGCCGTGATGAACCATCGCGGTCATGAACCGCCGTGGAACCATTTATGAGTACCTTTTTTCAATCAGCTATATCTCTTGATCTACTGAATATTTTTTGATGAATTGTTGTTGACTACATTGTGCTAAATTTTTGGAATCAATCTCGTGGATTTATGATTATTTTTGTAACATGAATTCTTGTATTGGGCGTGCGCTGGGCTGGGCTTTTTTTATTTGCTGCGTCGTTTGAACCTACCTGCAACTGTAGCTTCTACACAGAATTGATGGCAGAATTCAATATTTTTTCAAAATCTGCAATAAAGTTGTTCCTTGGCTAAAATGGGACCATGCGCTCGTACGGTCCCAATTGCGCCAGCTGTTTGCACCTATTTGCCTACTTTTATGCTTGTTATGCCTAGGAAAACGGATAGAATGAAAGTCTAGTCTATTAAATCCAAAGATTGCTGTTGATGCAGAGTACGCCCAACTCAATGAATCATTGTGCCAGCTTTTTGCATCCTAAACCTGAGATATTTTGGGGTCTAATATAAATATGTTTGGGGTGTGACTTCACTTTAAGGTCATAAATTACCTATCCCCTAGCCCCAGATCCATTTGCTTTCTCATGAAATGTTGGGAAATGTTTCTCATGAAATGCTTTATCATGGAATAACAATGCTTGGGGGCTAAAAGGGGCCATTTTCTGTCTGCTCGCATGGACCACGACCCAAGTTGTTGAAAAATTGGCCTGGCGCGAGGGAGCAAAGCGACCGTCAGCGCCCAGGCCCTCTTTTCGACCCAGGTGTATGTTTTGAGGGTTAATGCTAGATCTTGAAATTGATAAGGCTCCTGCTCCTCACAGAAGAATCCAATTCTCTCTGATTCTTTTTGCAGTGGGAAAGGGCATCCTCCAATTAGCCTACACTCGCGAGAAACTGCCGAAAAGTTCACAATTTGGTATAGAAAAGTGAAAAACAAAGTGCCGTCCGAACTCCTGCTGCCCTGCTGCCCTGCTGCCCTGCTGCCCTGCTGCCCTGCTGCTGCTGCTTCGCATCTGCTAAGGAACGAGAGTAGGTATTCAATTTATCTCTCACCCCCCTCTCCGGTCCTTGGGCTTCAGGTATTCATTTAAAGTCATAGCCCTTCAATTGACCAGTCCAGCATAGGCACCAGTGGTGTAGTGGTGTAAGCGGGCGGGTGGCTGGTTGTATCTGGCAGGTTCGAATCCTTCTCGTGAATAAAGTTTATTTTTTGTATATTTGAAGTTGAGGAAATAGCTGGTACCATCGGCAAGCCAAAAGTAAAGATCATCGATTCCTCGAGTGTAATGGAAAGAATATATCAAATTTAATTTTTTTTGCATGATTTTTAACTTTCCAAAATCGTTTTTTTAGCTAAATGGTGTCTTATTCGTTTAAGCAAAAAAATTAAAACAACAATTAGAAGAAAAAAAATTGATACAAGTCTTTTTTATGTTTAAAGTTGAGGAAATAAATGGTACCATCGGCAAGCCGAAAGTAAGCTCTTTTCTCCCAAAAAAACAAATGCCCCGAGTGTAAAGTCAAGGAAATTTCCCTACTACGAGTGGAATCTGCTGTGTCACCTGTATTTTGTTTGAGCGCGCCTGAAAAGAGCTCTTGAACTGCGCGCGAAAACAAAATGCAGATGCCCCACAAGCAGATTCCACTCGTAGTAGGGAAATTTCCTTGACTTTACACTCGGGGCATTTGTTTTTTTGGGAGAAAAGAGCTTACTTTCGGCTTGCCGATGGTACCATTTATTATACCTATTCTTTGCGTCAAATAAAGTCAACCGTCAACGTTTGGGGCAAGAAGATTTTGTAGGAGCAGCCGTCTACCCGGGCGCCTTCCTCGTAGTAGTCCGAGCAGGTCTTGCATTCTAAAATAGTTTTTACTTTTTTGCAAAAGCAATAAGCTGCCGAATGCAATCGCTATTCGAGGCTAGCAGCTTGTGGGAAGTATCTAACGCTGGCAGCCTTGGCCGTCTGACCTGGCCACAAACAGGGTGAGCAGAGTCAGGATCTTCAGTGCCATTGCCTTGCCTGAGCCTTGTGAAGCTTGGATGTAGAACGACTGATCGGCCGAATGTCTCTGTCAGCCTCGTGGAATTGCTCAGCTCATATCCATGCGATGGGAGCCGAATCAAGCAGCCTCTTTTCCATAAAGGCTCCAGCTTTGTCCCAGGGTACCTTTGAAAGCAGACGTGTCTGAGAAAAACGGGCTATAACTGGGCAATCCACTGCGCTTTGGCTAAAAATTAAGGGCCCAAGCTTCGGCCTGGCCTCAATTATTATTTTAGTTATCTGCAGTCAGTGAGACTCAAAGAAAGTAGCCGCCTAGACAAAAATATTGCCATAAAAACAATTTTTTAAAGATTTTTGAATTTTTTTAAATTTTTGAATTGTTAAATTAGTTAGGTGCTCTCTCTAAAATGAACCTAAAATAAGCAAAGATGTCGGCGTGAGATGTCGGATAGGCCGGCACTGTCCATCTCTGCCTCAGCACAGCCCATGGAAGGCGGCAGTCATAGCACCTGATTCACTGACATTTGGGATGTTTCAAATTTATTTCTAATAGGGCAGGATAAAGCATTTAATTAATTCCTTGAGGGTACTTGTCCTTGAAAATGAAATGAAGGAAAATGAGCAATGAACCTTGAGAGTTAGTCGCGTAGGCCCATTGCGAAGATGTCCAGATAAATGGCAAAAGCAGATGCTGAGGCATCCCACGCGATACCTAGCACGCAGTAGCCCACTGATTGCCCTCATCTCAAAAAACCCAGTGCATCAACCTCATAAGCAGAAAATCAGCTCTATTTCTGCGAAAAGTAAGTTTCTAGAAACCTGATGATGAGTGCATCGTACTCCAGTTCAGCCAGTAGCAGCTTGGGTGTCTGGTAGAGTAGCATTCAACCTACCCACTCCCTCCAGAGTACCCGTCCATAAGCTCACGCTTGAGTTGGCCTGCAGCAGATTGAGTTTTTGAATGATATATTAAATGCTAGTAAATTGCTGATTCGTAATTTCGGCCTGAGAAATTACATCTTCAACTGCTTGTTGTTGAGAGTGAATCGTGGTATTTAGTTGCATTGGATGCTGTTTGACCAGACGTATTTCAAAGTTACATAGAATAAAGCAACCGCAGCTTCATCATCTTTACCTCATATCAAAACTCACTCTTTTTGTGCAATGTTATGCAGTGATTTATGAAGGTGGGGAATTTATTGTTTCACTGGCCTACTTTAGCTGGCTTTCGGGCCTAAATAAAGTGATATGATGGTTACATGAGTGATTCAAGCGATTGAAAATTCTCAAACTAATCTTAAAACGGATAAATATGCAAATAACCTAGGTGCAATGATGAAAAATTGTATTTGATAGGCTAATGCTATAACGTTTTACGGCCTAATTTTGCCGTTTTCTGGGACAATTTTTCCTCATCAAAAGTCATCATTCTTTTGTATCACATTTAGAATCCAACTACTATGAAGCAATAATGAGGCCAACATCAAACCAAATAAACAAAGTAAGGTCCAATATTGTCAACCACGAACACTGGCACCCTGCGTAGTCCAAGCAAGACTAGCCACTGCTGCGTCCAGACGCCAAGTCGATAGAAACTGCAAACCAAGTCAAGTCTGAAAGGTTGACTGAGGGGCTTTGGGAAAGGTCCCAACCTGGTTTCCGGGTCCCAGCGGAAGCTGGAGGCCAGCTTCGGCGTCTACTCCTAGTTAGAGGCTGCCCACACAAACACAGCTACACTGCAGCCTACTCAGTATTCCCATGTTTCATTGGCCGACTGGCTCCTGTACTCGGAGAGATTTGAGACAATTAATGCATAAACTGAGTCATTGAGTCCCATCTAATTGCTAGGAAGCTAACTTGCAGAGGAAAGAGACCAGACCTTATAGGGGCAGCCTTGAAATTGTTGCGAAAGATAGCTAGAGATAGCTGGCATTGTCCTGGATCAGATGGACGGTCAACAGTCCTGCTTCGCTTTCCGTCCTCCTGCAAAGACTAAAGAAGCCATGAGGCAGCCCGTTGGCCTACACGAACAGCACCTCTCCTCTGTTTCTGTGAGCGCCTGCCCCAAAAGCATTGCCTGCTTGCCGAACACAAGAGGCTAATTTGTTTGTCGAGTTTGATAGTTGAGAAATAGCTGAGTCACTTGCATTGTCGGCCTGCCCTGACGATCTAGCCAAGGCAACTCACGAAACATGACGCTGTGAGGGAAATCTTTGAACACCCAAATGAGCTTGGCTAAACAAAGCCCGCCACTAAGGTAAGCTTACGAATTGCCTGTTAAACTTATGTAAAAGATTTTTTACGTCTGGCTTGGCTTATCGGTTCCCTCATTTTGGATGTTCCTTGTTCCTCGTGCCATAGTTCCTTTCAGATGCGTGCTTAGCGGCGTTTCCTATTCTTAGAAATTAAAGGTGCGAGAAAAGAAACCAGAAGCGTGGCCTTCAGCTGTCCCTCCCCGCTCCACCCCCATCAAAGAAGCTGAGGCAGAAGAGACAGATGCAGCAGCAAAAAGGCGGACCTCCAGACAATCGTTGAAGACAGCCCTCAAGGCACCCGACCGTTGCTATCTGGCCACTCAGAGGATCGCAGGTCAGCAGACGTCTAGTATCAGTGCCCTATGATACTCAGCAGGTTCAAACCAATCAGAAAAGGCCAGAGTCCCGCCACCAAGATGCACTGATCTCGGATGCACTCCAGGATTCTGCACTGCACAGTTTTGAGTCTGCAAGCCAGTGCTCGAATGTTTCAGATGCAAAGTATAGTATTGAGGCATCGAATATCTGGTGATTTAGGCGTAAAGCACAAAGGATGTTTAGATGGGTAGATTGGGTAGATGTTTAAAAAACTACTCTAAAGCTTCACAGGTTGTACGAACTGCTTCCTCACTCCCCCATCAAAATGAACAAAAACGTAGTTTCTAGCCGCTAGTGTAGAGCATTATTGTTGAGAAGAGGTCGTCGGAAGAACTTCAGACTATTGTTCGGCAATGACTGAAGGTTGAATGGGGCTGAATAGAGTTAGATATCTTAGCCAAGGACCAACCCTATTACGGATTTTGAAAATATGATTGCCTGCCAAATATTCCATGGGCAGTTTACAGTGCTGCGAGTAGGCTCAATGGACGCAGCAAACACAGAGCTTTAATCAAAAAAAAAGTTCATTAAATTTGGTTGAGAATTGACCAAGTTATGGCCAAAAAACTTTTTAAAAAGTGTCCGTCCGTTATCCGTCCGCTGTTCGCCGTGCGCCGTGCGCCGTCCGCCGTCCGCCGTACGTTCTGCTCGGCATGGGATTGGCAATATCTGGGGCTCCAGTTTCAACGTCACCAGAGAAGATCGACCCTGGAGGGTGCCATGGTGCCTCCAGAATTTTGATTTTCTGCCTCCTTTACACTGCCGAAATTGAGGTTGGGAAATCGATTGAACGTAAGGGGGGACCCTTGGCAAAAAAAATCGAAAAATCTCGAATAATTTTTTTTTAGGTTGCTCTGGAGGAAAAAAACAAGCACAGATTCGGAATTCTCGCAAAAATGGTACACAAAACCTGCCTATAAAACATTAAAATTTTGAAAAAAATTGTTTGACCATTTTTGACCGATAGGGTGCACTTGTAACAATCCTAAAAAAGATATGCTGCCCAGTGGCGATGGTTTAAGTTAATTTTGAGTCTAGATGAGACACTGGCTCAAAAAAATAGATACGATTTGATACCAAACAACCATAGGTGCAAATCTGGTCTTCATGGGCTTCTACCAGGCCGTGGTGTACAAGCAGCTCATCATCAATCTTCGTCTTGGGGCATTTTAAGGGCTTTTTGGCCTCAATAACCGCACCATATAGGTAAATTGAGGCGTAGATTACGAATCTTTTGTCCATTTGCTTACACATTGTCTTCATGGGCTTTGACCAGGCCGTGGTGTACAAGCAGCTCATCATCAACTTCGTCTTGGGGAATTTCAAGGGTGTTTTTAGGCCTCAATAACCACACCATATAGGTAAATTGAGGCGTAGATTAGGAATCTTTCGTCCATTTGCTTGCACATTGTCTTCATGGGCTTCTACCAGGCCGTGGTGTACAAGCAGCTCATCATCAACTTCGTCTTGGGGCATTCTTAAGGATTTCTTGCCTCGAACTCTGTACCATATAGGTAATTTTGGATGTACATTACGAATCTGGTGTCCATTTGCTTCCACCTTGTCATCCTGGGCTTCTACCAGGCCGTGGTGTACAAGCATCTTATCATCAGCTTCGTCTTGGGGCATTCTTAAGGATTTTTGCCTCAAACTCTGCACCATAAAGGTAATTTTGGGTGCACATTACGAATCTGGTGTCCATTGTTGGGGGGTGGGGGTTTTGGGGGGGGTGGGCGGGCTGGGGGTGGTGTGGGGGTTTGGCGGTTTGCAAGAAGCCTTTGGCTGTACAAAGTAGATGAAATTACTGAAATTGTGAATCTTCGATTCAGTGTTTTATTTACTCTTAGCTGGTCTCTTTTTAATGCTTGCACCTAAAATGGCTTGGGCATAAAGGTAATGAAATTTTTTTTGATTCACCCGACATGATTTAGCTTGGGCTATAAGGTGATGAAATTAAATTTTAAAATCTTATCATGAAATTATGCTTACTCAACTTTAAACTTTTCTAAAGAGCTAAGAGAGCCCAGAAAATTTTCACCGTTTTATTATTGCAATTTTATGGCATGGAAAAGCATGAAAAGCATGAAAAACCAATTAATTTGCATAAATGATCTGCATTAAAATATTTATCATACGAAATTAATGATGGTAGCAAAAACAAAAAATTAGGAAATTTCTATGAAAAAATTATTTAAAGTAATTATTTTTCATTAATGCATAGTTTTTTGCAATGTTAATTAATGTTTAGTTTTAATTTTTAGTTTTATCTGAACAATCATCCTAAGGTGTGCAAAATTGTCTGGGCTCTCTTAGCTCTTTAGAAAAGTTTAAAGTTGAGTAAGCATAATTTCATGATAAGATTTTAAAATTTAATTTCATCACCTTATAGCCCAAGCTAAATCATGTCGGGTGAATCAAAAAAAATTTCATTACCTTTATGCCCAAGCCATTTTAGGTGCAAGCATTAAAAAGAGACCAGCTAAGAGTAAATAAAACACTGAATCGAAGATTCACAATTTCAGTAATATTTATGCTTTACCAGTGCCGATGGGCCAATTCTTGATTCGGCTCCGCCGGTTAGGGAAGATAGAATGAAAAAAATGTCCTTTTCCCAGGTTACCGGAAGGCCAAAGGATTTGGGGGGTTGGGCCTAGGGGGGTAGGTAAGGGCCTTAAGGTCGGAAAATTCATGTTATTTGGGCATGCGCAAAATTTGTGAACCGAAAAAAACAAAAAACCAAAAACAGCAAAAAAGGCGAAAAGGAGTTAATAAAAAAAAAGTAAAAAAGTAAAAAGTTAAAGTGTGGCTGAACAGAGACTTTAACGGCTAATAAACCATTTACTACATAACTTTGTTTATTATAAAAATTCAACATTTCATTCCCCTTATCTGTCTTCAACTGCTTTCCAGCATCAGAAACGTCTGTAAATAAAACTGCACGAAATATGGCAACAAAGAGCCCACAGTCGAGTGTAAGGTCTTTAGGGAGCGGCAGGGGCTGTAGAAGGTTGATGATAGGCAGCGCCCACCACGTTGGTGCCTGCAACCCGGCTGGCTGATGTTTCAGAAAAACTTCCATCTGAATCGTAGTTGCTAAAATTCGATGTGTCTAGCAATCAACTATCAAATTTATAGAAATGCTTTGATTCGAAACAGAATTGCTTAGGTTAGAATCCAAACCAACGATCTAAACCTGCTGACTGGTGTTATAGAGATGCTGTGAATCGGAACACTTAGTTGTTGCCGTGATGGGCTGCAAATGATAGGGAAATGCAGCTAAGCCATATAGGAAGAGCGGCAATTGATTATTGCAGCTGAGCACTGACACCGAAATCGGCCTGCCTCACCTGACTGTTGCCATTCGCCAGCATGTTTGACGGCTTCACGTCTGAAATCGCGTCTGATAAGGTTTACTCTCAGCATGGAACAACTGCGTCTCCACAAACCTCGCCCCGTAGAAGTCACTGCAAACGGAGAGGAGCATTGGAAGGAGTGGCTAGGGGCATTTTGGATTAATGAGGAAGGCATTTGTTTACTCATGTATGAAGAGCCAACTTGCTTAAAAGGAAACGTTTAAAACGTTGATTATAAAACGTTATAAATCATTTATAATCTTCTTGTTCCATGGTTTACTCCACCGAATTCTAGGTTAAGCTTCGTAAGTTATTTTGATGTATGTCTCTCTTGCATTAAACAACAGAGTGAACGCTGATTTTTGACAAACTCAGTGAAACATCAGGCTTCAGAGTGCAATATGCGAGATCTTGTGTAGGATGCTGAGTTCGTCGAGGCTAGCATAGCGCTCTTCTTTAGATCCAACATCGAGTGCGACACACTTGACAGCCATTAGTCAACGGCTGTCCGTATCCTCAGCCGTTTGTACACTGAGCCCAGGACACAGGTTTCGCAATGTGTCTCCGCAATTGGAACTTTTATCCAACGATTAAAGTATACTGAATCGAAAAATTATTAGGCTGAGTATTGAACTGAGAACAGCAGCCAACCTGTACTTGTCCAATAGTGCGGCTTCGCTTTCACTGTCCTCCTGTGACAAACACTCCGGCAGGATCTACACATACTCCGTATCGTCAAACTGTCCAATCCTAGGGCGCGACAGCGCCCTAGTTATGAATGGGTGATCGAGTTTTTGCATGGTTGCGTGTCACCGAATTGATTGGAAGACAGGTAGGTTGAACCCTAGGACATATTTATATCAATCGAAAGCCCACAGGCTGCTGCAGATGGCAAAATTCTTCAAATTTTGATTTAGGGCTTAGAATTTTAATTATTTAAAAAAATATATAAAAAACTTCAAAAATAAGGACATTGCCAACTTTAACACAGTGGCATTTTGCATCAAAAGCGAAATTTCAAAAACTAAGAATTACGTATTTTGGCAAATTGATTGAGCTTTTCAATGGTGCTATTTTTGTCAATGGTTACATGGAGAAATTTCCCAATCAATTCACGTTTTTGAGAGCGATTTTTTCGATTTTCTGTTCTACCCATTATCGAAATGTTTCATTTCAGTGAAACTGCGCAGTTTTATAAAAAGTGATGCGCAGGTTAGCTTGCATGCAATAGGTTTATGGGCTTAATGGAATCTGAGAGGGCGACAGTGCCCTAGTACTAGAGCAGGAAAACTAAATTTATAAAAACACCAAAGTTGATTTTATCCATATCTGAAACAAAATTCTTCTGAAGCCTGGTTCATGTGGCAAAAAACTCGTAGTCTTGTTCATGTGGCAAAATAAATGATTTCCACATGGCCAAGATCTAGACAAGATTAAAATGCTACAGCATGAGAAGCTTATGAATTTTCAATCATCAAAAAGATATAGACAAGATGCAAAGCAATCGTGATACATTTTGATTTGAATTGAGAAATCATTTTGAGCAGAAATTTCATATAAAAAGACCACTGCTCATTCATAAGCAGGCGGAAATTTTGGCAACAAGAGGACAAAAACGGAAATGAAAGTTAACAATATTTATTCAAAAAAATATTCAATAAATACTATAAAAGCAACTCAAATATTATTTTAATTAAACTTTTAGCTACTATAAAATTAAAATGCATATAAATTGGATAAAAAATAAATTGGTCAATATTAGAAACAAACTAAAATGCATTAATGAGTTAAATTAATTAATACAGGTATTCGCAATATGATCAATTTTGATTTCAATGAATTGTTTCTCCAATTTTGGAATGTTTTTTTTCATAGCAGTACCTTTTCAGGCATGTGTTTTAAAATCAAAGCTGATGGTTTTAATGAAGTTGAAACTAAAAATAATTAAAAAAATTCAAAAATAGCTTACCATTTGGGCAAAACCAGAAGAAAAAGCTATAACTTCTGCCATAAATTTCCGCCTGCTTATGAATGAGCAGTGGTCTTTTTATATGAAATTTCTGCTCAAAATGATTTCTCAATTCAAATCAAAATGTATCACGATTGCTTTGCATCTTGTCTATATCTTTTTGATGATTGAAAATTCATAAGCTTCTCATGCTGTAGCATTTTAATCTTGTAATAAAATGGATATATTTATTAATTATAACTCTTCTTCCTTTACTGTCTCCTCTATCCAGGAAAGATCCGGAAGACGGTTGAATCTGCAGCGCCAATTATCATTAATTAGTTGTTGTCAATTATCGTCATCAATTATTATGGGTAGTGGCGGTGCTTTAGTCGGCGACGTTCTGGCAGGGTAAAAAGGGGCAGGTCCTCCGGAGAGGGAACCGTGATTCAATCGCTCTCCTCATACTCGTCTGTCAATGGGCTAGGTGTATTTATTGATGATTGTAGGCTTTGTGTTAGAGGGTAACGATGTAAGTGGTCCAGGCTGTGGGTGCTGGAGGAGGCTGGCTGGTTGGCTGTCAGCAATTCCTGGAAAAACTGGAAGGGCTATAGTATTTTACTCAACATTTAAAGATGATTGCCGATTCTTTTGCCAATAGTATCAGGTTGTGCTGCAAAAACTTTGCCTTTCTGATTGAATCCAGAACAATCGCTCTTTTCTTAATTGGTGAGTTGATCAGACTTTTTTATTGATTTATATCATTTGGCAAAAAATTGTGGTTCATTCCATAAGGCTGCATTAGTGAGCCCTGACATGAGTCAAAGCTTTCAAAAAGATGTTCGGTACTCATATAGCTCCTCTGCACGGAAATCTTTAGTAAAAGGCGAAAGATTTTCTCGCAATTTGCAGAGGAACCAGAGCTAATGTGTGAAGATCAACAGAACAATACACACAGGCTTTGCAACATGAGGAGAGGCAGTAGTGTTGTCCTATAATGCGCACCTTAGAGCTGAATTGAGCATGTTCAGCATATCCGCACTCTGCAATGTTTAAACAAAGAACAAAGGTAAGAAAGATGCCTACGACCATAGCACATTGAAAGCACTGCATTCCGTCCGATCTGCGAAGTTAAGCAACGTTGGGCCTGGTTAGTACTTGGATGGTGAACCGCCTGGGAATACCAGGTGTCGTAGGCTTTTGCCGTTTTCTACTCAGGACAATGCGTGCAAAATTCTATGCAAAAATAGTTTCTAAATTTAAAGTTTACTGCCAGATAATGAAACTTATCAGCAATCTTTCTAATCTGTTTAAAATTTGATTTAAAACTAGGCCAAAGGTAGAACTTGTATATGCTTGAATTACGTGTCAGCCCTGACATTTCATAGGCTGAGCATGCTAGGATGCCAGCAAACATTCAATATTATACCAATTTAAAGTTTTGTTGAGATGCACAAAATCCAACAATTTAAAAAAAGTTGGTTTTTGTCATGTATAGTGCTCCAGCCATACGGCAACTAAAGTCACCAGCGTCTCTTCTTCGCCTTTATTTTAGTCGTAAAATGCATGAAGTAAAATGAATCAATCATGAAATCATGAGCTTGAGCATGGAAATCAAAAATATATTATTGTTTTGTAGTTGCGACCAAATGTTGTTATTGTAGTGTAGAAATTCCTGCTCATTGTGAGGCAGATTGATCAGGAAGGCGTTATATGGCTGCGGAGCGGGAGTTGGAAGAAAAGCAATCCCCGTCGGACTGGGAAAAAGGTGCCCCCGCTAGCCTGGGATTAGACAAAGAACACCGTCACTACTCCCTCTATCTAGCCCTTATGCTGCTAAGCGCGGCGTTATGATTGTTTCCGAAAAATCAATTATATTTATTGGAAGGACGAAATATGATAATATTTTCGTAAACAATGGTTTCACGTGGGAATTATAGTATTTTGTCTTTTGTGCAGTAATTAATGGAAATTTATTTAACCTTGAGGTCTATAAATGATGATCAGGATTGTTAAAAATCCTTGACGAAAACATGGTCTTTGACAAGAACAACAAAACCAATTTTTAAAAAACTTTATTCAGTTTGCGATTGCAGCATTGTAAGATAGTACTTTTGGTCAATTTTAAAATTAAGAATTCAAAAGAATTTGCCCCAAACTTTTTGATGTTCTCTAAGAAAACAAGAAGTCATGGTCACCTATAGCATCGCCTTGGCTCAGACACAGGAGCCGCCTTGCTTCTTTCAAGCCAACGTTTCCTGTCCCTATCTTGGTTGCCCTTTTTTCTCTATTCTTGTTACCATATTGACTAATATGGTAGGTTTGGTGGCTGAGATGACGCTGATTACACTGCGCCTGTTGTTGGACGAACCAAATATCAGTTTTCGCTTTGTCAAGGCTAATGGCTGGGCTTTCAAATACCAGGCATGTCTGTTCGAATCGAATATTACTGTTTCTATGCTCTGGAATCTATAATCTATTTTTATAGTCTTCTTTGAATACAATTAAATGAACTTTTTGGGTCCTTTCGCCGCTTATTCCTGAAACCTAATCAGACCTGTTTTCCCCCAAAACGCCAGTCAGTCCATCGCCCATTCTGCAGAATGGAACCATAGAGGCGCCCAATCCCGGCGACCGCTCTGCACTGGGCCTGGTGGAGTCTGGGGAGGCGGATTTCACAGAGGCGGACATGTACCTTAGCGTCCCTTTCCAGTCCTCCCTCCTCCACAGCACCTTCAGAGTAGACACTGGTTGAAGGACAGAAGAGCAGGGCGTCTGGCTCACCTGGGCTACCTGCTGTCCGTGGAGACGGTGGTGATCTACAGGAGAAGGACGGCGGAGCAGCCGATGCTGGATGCCGGTGCCATCGTCAGCTGGCGTTTCTACCTGGCCATTGCTGGCCTGAGCTTGGCAGCTCGGATTGGACTTTATGGCCTAAAAAGGTTCACACTTGTAGATGGAGCACCCTCTAAAGAACAGACTGGGAATTCTGTTGGATTTTTCTTAGAAAAATGAAAATATTTATTTTTGCAAACAAATCTGGCTGGCCCAATTTAGTGCGACTAAGGCATGCCTAGATTTATGATTTTATTCCGGCAAAAAATAACTTTATCCCGAATTGTTGTCGATTGGCTCCTTTTTAAAACCTACTCTGTCAATATTGTGAATTTGACGTTTGAGACACTCATGAGCTGGTCGACATTCAGTTGACAAACATTGAGAAATAAATGAGTCATTTGCTGAAAGCATGCCTGCAGAACCCGCTACTGGGACAGCAGCTGGATTCAAAGGGGCAGTCGACGAAATGCAGCCGTGGTGGGCATATTCTTGGCAGTGTTCTGGAAATACGTCTCCTCCGACATCGTCCTTATCATCAATCAGCAGAAAGCATTGCGCCAGCCTTTCGACAGCATGGAAGACGTCCTCAAAGGTCCTATATGGGCGCTAAGGAAAAATATATTTTTGACCGCGGAGCGGCCCGAAGGGCCGCTCCGCGGTCTATAGAGGTTACTCAACTTTTGTCCTCATGTGTATATATGTATATATGTATATATGTATGTCTGGAAATGCTGGGAACGGGCGAATTCTCAACGGATTTGGACAAACTTTTTTTTTCCTGAAAGGTAATGAGATTTTAGGAAGATCTGGAGGGGTAGACCCGGAATTTGAACTTTTGAAACATTACTTTTTTGGGTAGAAAGGTTGAAAATTTGGGTATGCTGTAAAAGGCTCAATTCTCAACGGATTGGGACAAACTTTTTTTTTCCTGAAAGGTAATAAAATTTTAGGAAGATCTGGAGGGGTGGAACTGGTTTCCGAGCATTTGAAACATTACTTTTTTGGGTAGAAAGTTTGAAAATTTGGGTATGCTGTAAAAGGCTCAATACTCAACGGATTTGGACAAACTTTTTTTTCCTGAAAGGTAATGAGATTTTAGGAAGATATGGAGGGGTGGAACTGGTTTCCGAGCATTTGAAACATTACTTTTTTGGGTAGAAAGGTCGAAAATTTGGGTATGCTGTAAAAGGCTCAATTCTCAACGGATATTGACAAACTTTTTTTTTCCTGAAAGGAAATAAAATTTGAGGAAGATCTGGAGAGGTTTGACAAGTCCCGGAGCATTTGAAACATAACTTTTTTAGGTAGAAAGGTTGAAAAATGGGGTATGTTGAGAGCTCCGCGGTCACCTATTGCGCTCTGCGCCATATACTTGTTGAATAAAATTATTTTGTTAACATTTTTCCCCATAAATTTTAGGAAAAATTTTGTTGCTTTGATCGTGATCATATTGGTGTCATAAAAAGCAGTGCTTTTTCCAAAAGAGTCATGTCTGCTGTTATTGACGCTGTTGTTGATGAGCTCCTGCCCTTTTATTCCTTGAACTGTTTTTCTCCATTCACGCTATTCTTAGATTCAATTTTTTAAAGTTTTTTTTGAAAAAAAATGAAACAAAAAGGTCTGGAGTCCAGTGACTACACTGCACTGGCCACTTTTGCTGCCACAATGGACAACATCCTTCTGCCCGTGGCCTTTCCTTACCCTTCCAGCAATATGAAGCGACTCATCGCGGTTACACATTCGAAGAGCTTTTGGGCATCAGTCTCAATGTTTCACGCAGTCTTGCCAAGTGTAGGTCACTCAAAGAGATGCCAATTTTGACTGAATCGATAGATTTACTAAAAGGCGCCGTCAAACCCTTTTGTTTAATGATGAGGATAAAATAGACGCTAAAAATATACCCGACGGCTTTTGATTTGACTGCTTACTAAATTTTTAAAACAGAATTGGAAACAAACTAAAAACTCAAAAAAACGTCAAAAAAGCTCCTGCTTCAGATCAATCGCAGCAACCCGCACGAACTGGCCAGCAGCATGGAGGCGGCTATGCAGCTGGTGTTGAAGGGTCGGGACGGCCAACAGTTCGTCCTGTTCACAGACAGCAATGGCATCCTCTCATTTTCTCAAATTTTAAACAAAAATCTAAAAATTATGATAAATAAATAAAAATGAATCATTTTGGAAAATTAATTTAAAAAAAGAAAAATAAATTAAAATTTAAATAAAAATAAATGAATAAATAAATGAATGAATAAATAAATTCTAATTATAGAGCTGCACATAATCCGCAGCAAGTTCTGCGGCTTCGGTGTGATCCAGAACACGGGCATGGATCGCCAGATGATGACCGCCTATCATCATCCTAGGCTCAAGCTGCGATTCAAGAAGCTCCTCTTCCTGGGTTGCGCACTGGCAAATCGAGAGCGATTTGAATAGGTCCAATTGAACTGCTCAATGGTCTAGGCGAGATAGCCTGGCAGTGGCGAGCTTTGCGACTCAAGTTCCATCCGCCACTCGCTTGCAATCTTCCGGAGCTGGTCGTTTTCCTTGGCTAGGCAAAGATCAGAGAGGAGAGGTCAAACCCAGCTGGCTGATGTTTCACGCTTGAATAACGAGACATTGTTTACAGTTTGAAAGCAATGCTAAGGTTGCTCGCGTTTTGAAAAACTTATTACTAGCTCACAATTAGGTTAGTTTGGTATAGTGAATTCAGCTCAGCAAAAAAACTTGCTTGCACTGTTAGCAGTTGCATTTCACGACATGGTGTCGAATTTTGAGGCAATTTAATTTTGTAAGGCCAGGTTTTATTCTCAGAGTGATAAAAATGGATCAACTTGCAGAATTTCCGCCTCCCGCAAGGCCTTAACCTGGGCCAGATCCAGATGGCCTTCATTCTGGTCGCCTGCGGTGCTTTGGCCGCTTTCGTCTGGCTCTGTGCAGGTTTCTTTATTCCTTCTTTATTTTACCCTATGCTAAAAAGTAACATCAATTTATTGACTGAAATCCTAATATTGATTATTTTTGAAATAAAAATGTGAGAAAAAGTGTTCAAAACGATATTTGATCGTGTCAACATTTTGGCCCACATCAGATCAACGTTACCAACAGAGCCAGACACGAAGCACGCTCACCCCATCAGAAATCCACGGAGGTTATGAGGGCGGCAGTAAATCAACGAATTTTGGAGGCCTGAGTCTTTGGCTAAGGGCACATGGGCGTTTAACGTCAATGAATTGTCAGAGTACATCCGCTTCTCCCAGCGTCCCCTCGCTGAACCGCAGACGAGAGCAAGCGTGGTGAGTGAATCCGTCAGCCTTCGACATGTCTTGCTGCGAGACTTGAAAAGATCCAAAACCCATCCAGTTCTCTTGTAAGCCATTGGACAAAGTAGAAATTGAGTATTTCGGGTTTGATGACAGCTCTGGTTAGAAATTAGAATGGTATTAATGTGTCAAAAATGAACCTTTAACCAAGAAGTGTTGATGATGGCTTTACTGTTGGAAAGGGATTTTCGAATGTACGGACACTGAATTTTGAATTTCGCTTCTTTTTTGTGTGGCGCATTCACTTTAGCCTTACTCACAATAAAGCTTCAAAAATCTGACTTTTTTCCTCTCCCATGAGGAATATTTTGAGTGGCGTTGATCGATCAGGGAAAAGGAATCTTGCGACAAGCACAGCTGAAGCGAATGGCATAAAGTGGCATGGACCCAATGTATCACAAAACAATTATCCAGGCAAAAAATTGAAATGGAATGCATTTTGCAAAGGTTCAAATGCTTTTACCCATCGTTTGAAATAATTTTTATTGGCCAAAATAATTGTATGGTAAGGCCATCTCAGCAAATTTGTACCCATTTCATTAAAATTTATAAAATCTGGGAAGAAAATAAACCCAAAAGGGTAAATCTAACTTCTCTCCAGTTCACAAAGGAAGTGCAAATCGTCGGAGCACGTCGTGTCCTGCCACTGAGACAGCTGCAAAAATTAGAATAATTTAAGAAGGAAAAAATAAAAAAATATATTCAAACCGCCCGCTTTACCCGAATGCACTCATCTGCGACCTTGTTAAACATGGTGCCGTATGGGATGATATAGGTGCTTTGGTGATCAGCTACTGCAGGACTGTCTTTCATCCAGAAACTATCCAGCTGAAACATAGTGCAATCTTTGCCACTGAAGCTTCGACATAAAAAAAACCAAAAAAATTTTAAAAAATGTTTAAATTTTAAATTTAAGTTTTTTAAATTTGATTACGAAAAAGTCGAAACAGACGAATAAAAATATTACTGGCTTATTGGTCCTGTCCAGATCGCGCAGCCCGATCCAGTAGTCTTTGGTGGCCTTGCTTTTCATCAGATCTACTACATACTTTCTAGCATCGCTGGTTATCCAAGCCAGATGACCTGGTTTTTTGCGAATTAGCACAAGGCAAAAAACAACCTATTTAACCTATGAATTGATCCCGAGGACCGTAATTGACGCAAAATTCTTGACCAGCATCCCTGAAAATATTAATGTTAGCCTATGTCGCTACTGAAATTCAAGGCTGGACCAAGTTTTCGGCGTATCAACGTAGAAGAAGCAAGACTCGTCCCAGAACAATTTCGAATAGCTAAGGGCGTTACAATACAATTCCAGGTCTTGTACGGCTTTCGCTTCTGCAACATTTCGATAATTTTACAAATACTAAATAAAAATTATCCAAAATTACCCTTTAGTATCGCTATAACTATCGGGACCAACATTAGTCGCTGAAGTGTCGCGGTAAATGGGAGGGAGTGAGCTGTGGGACAGCACGGATTGATGCTCCTGAATGCGAGCATTCATCATCCATCACTGCCACTCTGCTTGTGTGGCGAGACGAGGATTAAAAATCCCGTCAGACTAGGCTAGCTCAGTTTGTCAATCAGAGCGCATAAAAGCTCAAAAGCACTGATACCTAAAATGATGCATAACACATAAAAAAGTGCATGATGCAAAATCATGCATGATGATGATAAAAAAGTGCAAAAGAGGCTAATTTGGCAGCGAACAAATTCGGGCATCGCTTGCCTTGTTTTGATTCGTAATTGGGCCAACATTTTTTCTAGGTTTTTTTTACATGTCAAAAATTTTACATTTAATTTAGCATAGAGAAAAACATGTTTATTTCGATAAACCTTTACCGTGATCAATCGCTAGATTTAATTTTATAGATTAGATTTTTGTGAACGAATTAAACACAACGAAATCGCTGTATTTTCAAGCGTCATCTAGAGTTCCCCAAAGATGACTGTCTTTGTGCGCTGAGAAAACAATTTGAGTCAAAGTTTCGTAATTCAATGATTCATCTCCCAAAAATTACATTGTCCTCAATCGTGCCAACAAGCATAGTGCACCATTTGCGAACGACTGAAAAGATTTCCACAATTGAAGGATATTCCATAAATTCAGTCATCAGATTCAGAGAAAAGCTCATTCTGAATATCCAGCCGCGGTACATTGGCTGTTTGGCACTCCTACAAATGCGTCACACATTGTCTTTGAGTTCTCCCAATGAAAGTTTCGCAAACTGCCCTACTGGATACAAATCTTGTATTGGTAGATATTACACTAGATTCATTAACATTTTTCGGGTATCATCAGAAGAGCCAAAAAAACCTTTGACCCAGCCTCTTGGAAAGGCTCTGTAGGGTTGATACGAACTAGTTCCAACGTCAGCTGTTCCACGGCTAGTACAAGCGCATCATTGGCTCGTTTTAGCGCTGCATTCTCAGCGAGCAGCTGTGAGGGATGCGCAAACAGGCCAGGTCTTAAATACGATTTGTGATGTAGGCATTCTATGAATTAAAACTTCTTCAGTTATGATTTGAGGAAAGTGCAACCTAAATGCACGAATTATGGTAGTGAAATAATTTTCCCAAAGTGAACTCCAATGCTTACTCATTCCTAGCCCCAATCAATGTCTGTAGGCTGAAAATTGCCTTGATCAAATTACCAACTATAATAATATGTTTATACCAGTGTTGCACTCGGAAATTGGAAGGCCCAGATCGGAAATCGGAAGAATCGGAAGACCCTCGGATCGGAAATTATTTCCGAATCGGAAATTTTTTTCCCGGAAATTGTCGGAATCGGAAGAATCGGAAGAATCGGAAGAATCGGAAGAAATCGGAAGAATCGGAAGAATTTTTGTGAATTTCAGAATCTCAGAAATGCCTACCGGAAATGACTTAGAATTTTCCGATTCTTCCGATTTTCTTCCGATTTCAAAAATCGGAAATATTTTTAGGGATTTCCGACAGGAAGGGCCTTTTTTTGGGCAGTTTAGCCCTGGTTGAGGGCCAGGATAGTGCAGTGTATGTATAGCGATGGAAGTGGGGGACAACTCCCCACTTATACCCAGGCTCCTAATGTTTTGAACCCCTCCCCCATATGCAATGTTATGACATAGGAAGCTCTCTACCCAGCCTCCTAATGTTTCGAACCCCTCCCCCGTATGCAATGTTATGACATAGGAAGCTCACTACCCAGCCTCCTAATGTTTCGAACCCCTCCCCCGTATGCCACAGGGCTCCATAGAAAAAAAGACCATTCCTGTGCTTGCCTTTTGGCTGACACCTAGTTCCCCCCATGGGATTCCCCCCAAGGGATGTTTTGAAAGTTTCCCCCCATGAAAGTTTCTCCCCTCATCCACTTTGTAGATGAGAGGTGCTTAGAATGCCCTAAAACCCATTCTGCCGCGAATTCAGCCCCCAAGCAGTCCTAATGGGGTGTAAGCTACAGCCTTTTATCACTTTGTTCAGACGATGAGGGATAGCCTGGGTTTGCCTTCCCTGTCATCCCTAGTTTCAATACTACCGGCCTGTGCATAATTCTTCATGGATTGACAACTATAACAGATGAAATGTAAGAATGTTCTGGCATTGAGTGATCCCTATGCTCGGGCCCTCCCTATGCCAATGCTAGGCATAGGGAGGGGGAAAGCTCTCTATGCTTTGGCATAGGGAGAAGGAAGGCATCCTATGCTTCGGCATAGGGAGGAAGGAGGTTCCCTATGCTTTGGCATAGGGAGGAGGGAGGAGGGAGGAGGGAGGCTCCTATGTTTGAGTTATCTTTACCCAGTCAGAGAAATTCATGACCAACACACAAGTTTGACTCATGTGAGGCCTGAGAGCCGAGCAAAATGGGGCACAAAAGGGCCAAAGATGCCTCAAGGTTAACGGGTTGGTATCACTTTCAGAGGCCTCCAAAGCCATCTCCCTGTCACAGAGGCAACGCAGAGCCATCGCAGAGGCATGCATGACCTTCACTGACAGCCAGAATAGCCAAAAAAGTACCCCCACATTTCTTAAATCTGAAATGGGACCTCCCTCGGATCGGAAATCGGAAGAATCTGAAATTTTTTTGAGCAAAGGGACTTGGGAATTAATCGGAATCGGAATCGGAATCGGAAATAATTTCCGAGTGCAACACTGGTTTATACAAATATCCTGTTATATCAATCCTAACTTAGCTACCAATTTTCGGCAAGTAGATCAAAAGCTACCGAACAATATGCTTACACATATCCCGTTATACCAAGCCTAACTTAGCTACCAATTTTCGGCAAGTAGATCAAAAGCTACCCAACAAACTATCCTCCTACAATCAACATTTCACAGCAGCCAATCACAAAACATACCTGCTAGTCGCGGAGTAGGAGGCAATGCGCCTATGCCAGTGCTCCTTCCTCTCCACTTCCTTCTTCGCCGTCTCCCCCTTCACCTTGGCTGCGCTTGAAATCGTCTCTTGGCTCTTCACCTGCCTCGCCTTGACTGCCTGGACAGGGCGACTGCGCTGTTGCAGCCTGCCAATGCTCAGGGCGGAGAGGAGTGCTGTCGAGTCTTCCTCTCCTTCTGAGTTTGTCTTCTGTTGGTGAAGGGCGGTTGAAATGGTGAGCTTGGAGTCATTTTGGCAGCTTCTGTTCGACTCAAGGAAGGGATCAGGGTGGTTGTCTTGGCTGGAGCGAGGGGTGGATGAGTTGGAGTCGACGGCGGTTTGATTGGCAGCTTGAGAGCGACGCTTGCTGGCGAAAAATGCCGACACAACCTGAGCCATTGAAATGAGGAGAGAAGAGAGAGATTTGCTATTTTGCGGTCTGCTGGAATAGCTCTGCATTTGTTTTCGTCTGTTGCCAAGGCAAATGCAAAGAGCTCCACAAGCCTCTTTTCCACAATTTTCCTGTCAGCCATAAAAAATGCAAACCATCAAAGTGAAAGCGCAATGCAACTACAGCTTTTAATGTTTGTAGCATCAACTACACAGATTCTCACATTCATCCCTACTCGAGCAAGATTGACAAAGATTGCCCTGATCCTTCCCATTCTCTTCCGGAGCCATCAAAGAGCATGCCATTCAGCAGAGTCCCCAGGCGAATGTCAGCGACACATCTCCTCCTATAGCAGAGCCTGTCCTAGACATGCAAATCCGGGGCCCCGAGACTTCCTGGAAGTAAGGACTGGAGGACGGGGAAGAGGCGGTCCCGGGGGCCTTTTAGGAGGGGGCTTCCCTCGCTTCTTGAAAGGGAGAAGCTGGGGAAGGCTCCTTTCTCTGTCCGGGGGTGCAGAAAGGGCCCCTTCATCCGCGCTTCAATCCGATTCTCGCCCCCTATCCCCATCCCTCCTCCTAACTCCTCAAGTGGACATGCCGCCATCACACTTGCTGGCCAGCCCCCTTTTTAGTCGGGCTGGCTTTCGGCTAGGCTCTGAGGAGTTTGATAGAACGATAAATTGAATGTGTAGCGTACGACGGTAGACGTAAAAGGTGTCTGAATACCAGAGACATGTATCTACCTGAAAAATGACAGATCTACCTGTATCTACCTGAAAAATACCAGACATGTATCTACCTGAAAAATGGTTAGGGTCAGTGATTAAAACGAGGCTTATTCGCAGCAATTTGCCTTTGTTCATCCGGTATTTTCGCTTTTTGCTGCCTCGCCCTCTTTTACTCCATTTCTTTTAGCACTCCTTATTCTCTCAAATAACACTCGGAGTACCCGAATAAAAAGCCATGGCCCTTTTTATGATCATCTAGAGCCGAAATGAGATGTTGATGACCTCATGATTCACCACTCTCCTTCCTGCAAGAAGGCAGGCAGAGTCACAAGGAATCATTAGGGAAGGCCGTTCCAACTGAGAAGACGGTTATAGTGGAAGGAAGGGCGGGAGGGAAAGGAAGGGAGGGTCGGCAATCAAGGAGGGTGAGGGACGGTTAGCCACTCCCTCTCTCCCCTCCCCCCCTTGGTTTGGTCGAAGGCCGCTCCCTCTGCTGGTGTTGGTGTGCATATATGCCTCACTCGGGGAAGGGGGGGCGCAAATCTCGTTTCGCGCCCCGTCCCTATATCGTTTTCGCCTCCACCAACGGGCCCAGTATTTTGTCCGTCCGCCCACTTTTTTGGTCCTGTCCATTCGCGTCACTCTAAGTCTGCTGTAAATTGGCGAGCGTCTCGCCAACTGGCGGTTCTGTTGACAACTTTCTCCTTGGTGAGAGAACGTCAACTGGGCGCTCAAATGTTTCGATAGTTTATAGCTTGTACCCAACCCATTGAAAATCTGATAAACGGAATATCTCCTCTGACTCACCTCTGGTGCAATTTTGAACCATTCAATGAGCATACCCAGTACGTGCCCCTCCGTTTCTCATCCCTCTTTGTCCCACTTTAGAGCCAGACACTTCCTATCCGACACCATTCAATCATATTAATTCATTTTTATTCTCTTTTGCCCTACTGAATTCGGCTGCTGTGACCCAAAAACCGAACACTATCCCTCATCAGTCAATTGATTTCATCTACCAGTCCCTCAATCCTTACTTTTGTGCCATTTCTTAAAACCAGCCGTCTTGCAAAACTTTTTTTCTTGTCTCTTCTCTGCCACTCTAAAATGCCAACCCACCGGCCTTTTTCTTCAGCCCCAGAGCAGCATGGAGTCCGGCGTGGCCTGAAGGGGCGGCCCCTAAAGTCTCAGCAGTGAGTCCCAGTCATGCTCCGTCTCTCCCTGCTGCTGCTCTACTGGGCAGAGCTGGCCCTGGGCAGCAGTGAGCTGGTGGACGAGCACGGACTGCCGCTGCCAGAAGCTCTCAGCGCCGTCCACCTGCGCATCTGCACCGGCCGCAACGCCAGCTCCACCGCCTCCATGCTCCCGCTCCCTCCAGACCATCAGCTCACCTGGTGAGGGGTTCTTGGGGTTGGCTGCCTGTTTGAAGGGGGGGGGGGAGAATAAGCTGCTACTGGGAGGGCGGATGTTTCGTAGCTGAGCTGGGGGCGATGAGCGACGGCAATAAAGCCAATCCCCAGGCTCGTTTCATTTCAATTTAGTCTTCACTTGTTTGGATTGCCAGTAGCCGAATTGCAAGCAAAAAGGGGTCGATTAAGTAGGCAGATCGATATACAAAGGTCTGGTGAGGGTTGCTGGAGGATGCTTGACTGATGGGGATATTTGAATGCGCTGCTACTGGGAGGACGGATGTTTCGAAGCTGGGCTGGGTTAGATGAGTGAGGCATTGAGGACAATCAATACGTTGAATCACTTAGAATTTAGTCTTCAATTGTTGCAGTTGTAATTAATAAAATGATTACAATCACTAATTGCAAGCAAAAAGGGGTTGATTAAGAAGGCAGATAGCCATTGAGCTGGTGAGAGGTCATGGGGTGGGGTCTTGTTTGAAGGAATTGGGAGGACTGCGCTGCTACTGGGATGGCTGATGTTTCGCAGCTGAGCTGGGTCCGATGACTGCGGCCTTGAAGGCAATGATGATTGCTCGTCTTTTGAATCTTTGGTCTTCCCTAGTTGGAATTGTCGGTAACCTGATTGCAAGGCGTTGATTAAAAAGGCGAATAGCCATTGATGTGGTGAGAGGTCTTTGGGGTCGGCTTGTCTGAAAGGAAGGAGACTGCGCTGTTACTGGGCAGGCGGATGTTTCGTAGCTGAGCTGGGTGCGAAGAGTGAGGCATTGAAGGCAATCCACTTGTCTTTAGTCTCCACTTGTCTGAATTGTCAGTAGCCTAATTGCAAGCAAAAAAGGGTCTGGTGAAAAAGACAGTTAGCCACTGATCTAGTGAGGGGTCTTAGGAAGAAAATGCTTGCCTGTGGGAAATGGGAGGACTGCGCTGCTACTGAGAGGGCTGATGTTTCGTAGCTGAGATAGATGCGAGGATTAACGGAATTTTATTCAATAACAGCATATATATTTTGCATATTTCCTCCTTCTGTATCGTCTTTCTTTGATCTCATTGTAACCAAACGGCTATCAAACAAGCTATTGAGATGGCTGTTAGCTAATGCTCTGGCGAAGGAAGGATTTCCTATGCATGAAAAGGTCAGGCATCTTCTGGGATTCATGACGCTCGCTGGTGGGTGCTTTGATTCAACGCAGGGTCAAGGCCGGTTATATTTATGGCCATTCGTTAAGGAGCACTTGCTGAAATTGATGAGCGAATTCGAAGTGACAGCTCACTCTCCACCTTTTGCCCCCTTGTACACGTTGCATTCACTCACAATTGAAGGGGGAGCGAATTTATACCTTGCATAGTCTTTTGGTTTTTTAATGTAATTTTTGAAATAATGTGAAGCAACAATGCCTAACAGCAAAATGTGATCAAAAATCATGAGATTGGCAAAAAATTCATAAGTCATGGAACTCATCAAATTGATCTAGCTGATCAAGGCAAACCAGGTAAACAGAGAAACATTAACAAAACCAGCACTAAGCACCCATAAGGTTTCTTCAGAGACTAAAAAGATGCATTGGAGGTGTTTCGGGGTGAGCACAGATAAGGCGGAGTGGGATCTGACCAGTGGGCCGGAATTCAGTCGATTCAAGAGCTACGTCTACCTCACCTACTCCACACTGGAGGACGCTGCTAAGGGCGTTGCTTGTCAGCTCAAGTTCACCGGCTATCGGTTCACATTTATCTGCACTGCTTTGCCTTTCAATAGGCCAAAGCACTGATTTTGCTGTGGGTTGTTAACTTTCAGCTGAAACTGGAGCGCATAGGTTTCGTATAAAGGTGGTTCTGAGCCCTTAGTAACCTCTCCGATTTTGAAAAACAGCAAAAAAAAACAGTTCACTCAACCGTCAACATTATGTGGATCTCCAGATGGCGCCAAAGCCAAGGACTCACCTTTTTTCTTCATAAAAACAAATCGAAATATTTGATCAAGCCAAGTTGTAATATCTTCCTTTAAGCTACAAGTTTCATCATCTTCTAAATCCTCCAGAGGTCGCTACGAGCTAAGCCCAGACTTTGGCGGCTATGCCGCCTGCCAGGGCGCCTATGCTGCCCAGCGGCATGCACTGGCCACTCGCACCGATCTGCGGATACCCAACAGTCCTGGTTGGAGATTTCAAACTTTCTTTCTTTTTGGTTGACAGGGATTTTGAGATCTGATGCATTTGCCAGACTGTCCCATCCTGGACCTGCCCTCCTCCGAGGCCAACTACCGGTCTTGTCCGCTGCCCTCCAACGCCTGGCTCCATCTCCACTTCCGCTCCCTCGTCTCCTTCCAGCTTCGCAACCATTCAAGGGTTCAATTTCGGGATCACCATTTTTCAAAATTTTTGCCTGGTTTTTTCAAAACGTAGCGTCAGATGCTTAGCACATAATTATCTCGTAACTTTTGGAAAACTTTCAGAGCTATTGTTTCGCACATCATGACAACATATGGCATTTGATTTTTTGTAATCCAACGATTTCTTACAGCTTTTAGGGAATAAAACCATTACCTCAAACAAAGCCAAACCAGCTAAAAATAATTGCTAAAACCCCAAATATATTTTCCTGTCGCAGTTTCCCTCCAAGACCAATTGGATGTCAGCTGGAGCGAAGCCGTGACGAGGAACGCCTACTCTCCACACACAGTCGTCTGGGCCATGACGCTTCATTGGGCGGCCGACCCTATCTCTACCTCCACTATGACGCCTGCACACCGCGTATTCTGGCCAGTGCCCGACCTCAGTTCCCCCTTCCACTCACCTTCAACCTCGCCACGCGCCTCTACCCTGGTTACACATCACTCACTAGGTCACATAGACACCCTTTCTAGAGGCCTTCACTGCCTGAGGAGACAAGGAGATCAAATCTAATTAACGGATGGACAGAATGTTGATGGCTGGTGAAAAAGTGAAACCTGCAGATGAGTGTCACAACTATAAGCCGTTGCATTGTCTTGAAATTGGTTGGAGGGGTTGTGATGTTTCAACGATGCACTAAAGCGCAGCTAAATATTGCACACGTCAATCGGTCTAGAGCGTCTGGGAGTTATTTATTGAAATCATTGACAATAGCTTAAAACAGTTGAAATCAGTTTTTATTTTATATCACAACGAGAGATGTCACAAAAATTGTTTTGGCGTGACTTTGAATGTTTTAACGATGTCTTGAAGTGCGGCTAAACATTTACAAGGCAATTGGTCCACGACTAACTTTATTCAACTTATTTAGAGCAATGTTAATCCCTAACAACAATATTTGATTTAAATTTTAGCGCATGAAATATGACTCTATTATGATTATTCATCCAAAATGCATCTAAAAGATTCAAAAGTTTCTTTGGAAATCAAACCATTCAGCTTCCAACATCCAATCCAACAATCCTAAAAACAATTCCACCTCCACAAAAACCCCAAATCCCTCCCAATCTTCCCCATCTCAAATAACGCACTCCAATATTCCAGACGAAGCCCTAACCGACTGGGCCTCTGGCGAACTCACACCCAGCTCCCCCTGGCGTCTCCTCCCTCGCCCCGCCATCCCCGAGTCCGCCGCCGGCAACGCCAGCCTCCACCTCTGCCTCACCAGCCTCAGCACCCGCCTCCCCTCCTCGCCCGGGGAGGAGCTCAGCCTGCTGGAGGGCGGCCTTCCCTTCTGCGAGCCCATCCCTCCTCTCCTGGCCTGCAGGGGGGCCCTGCCTGGACTTGCCTGGCTCATCTTAGGGCTGATGCTGGGATGGTTGTGCTCTTGAAGTTTGGGAGGTAGGTGATGGTCTTGGAATGGCTGTTAGTAGGTTGTCTGAATTGAGGATAGCTGAGTAGATGGTGATCATAGTTGTCAGTGTGTCTGGTGTTTTGCTGGCTGTACATGGACTGCTAGATTGAATTGACCGTGCTAGGCTTTGAATTGGTTGCGTGGAGTTAATTTGAGGAAACTTCTGGCACAAGAATACTCCTAATTATTGTTCAATTATGATTAAATTGGTCTTTTTGATTTCAATATGATTAAGAAATTGTGAACCAGAACCAAAGCAGCACAAACAGCCGAAACATTCGCACCAGGGGCCTTTCAAAGAGGGCCCTTCAATGCCTCTGTCAAACTATTTGAAAGAGGCTCGTCATTTTTACAGGAGGGCCGCCGAATTCCGCAGATGTCTAGGCCCTAGCCGAGGAGAGAGGCGCATAAATACCGCTTGTCTCTGCCCGCCCCGTAAAGCAGCACTCGCATTCCAATGGCCCCTCCAATCACTCCCCCTCCTAGCACCCCTCCTAGCACCCCTCCTAGGGGTCAGAGGCCAACTGACAGGGCAACAGCTGTACCCTACCCTATGCCTACCCTCCAGCAGAACCCTTGGCCAGGCCCTAAAGACCTTCACTTGAAGCTCACTAGGCCCCAAAGGACCCGCTTTTTCTGAATTTAGGGAATCCCGGCCAGATTGAGCAGAATAGGGAATGCAACTCGGCAGAGGGCCCGAAACAGTAGGCGAGTATGCGCGGAATGCGAGCAATGGAAAGCCGGGGGTGGATGTTTTTAGAGGAGGAGGGAGGGCAGGAATTTGAGGCATGCAGTCGGATGAGGAGGAGGGGCCCAAGTACACCGTCCTGGGCGAGGCCAACGCCATCGCCTTCCCGGGTTCACAATCCTCTTTCTGGCCGGGAGTGATCTGGAGCCTGCTTCAAGGATGGGTCTCAGAAGTGAGTTGGCTAGGTCTTAGGGGAGAGGGGGATTGGAGAGATTGATATTTTACTCATGAAGGGCGATTCTAGGCTAAAAGTACCCTGGCTAAAAGTACCCCGGCTAAAAGTACCCCGGTGAAAAGTACCCACGGCTAAAAGTACCCACGGCTAAAAGTACCCACGGCGAAAAGTACCCACGGCGAAAAGTACCCACGGCTAAAAGTACCCATGGCTAAAAGTACCCTGGCGAAAAGTACCCATCACATTTTTTGCCTCTTTTGTTTGGTATTTTTTTCAAGGGTACGTTTTTCAAAGCCCTGTTTTTCAAAAAGAGTCAGATGCAGCAAAATTATTTTTTCCTTCATCCAAAATGTTCTTCCTAGTTCATTATCATTGGTAATGCAACATTTTCGAGTTCACTTTTTTATTTGAATTTCATTTTTTTATTTTATATTAAAATACAATTTTGTCATTTCACTGAATTAAATTTTTGTTCAATATTTCCTGGAAAATAAATTTCATATGGCATGTAAAAATAAAAACGACGAAATTGTGAAGAACATCCTGTAATTTTAATTCATCTTTCTCTAGATAAATCTTGCCTGCTTCTTAAATAATGAAATTGAACACTTTGGAAAATTTTACAGCATCTATTCTTGTATAATGAAATTGAACATTTTGGATGATTTTGCTGCATCTAAAATTTTTGAAAAACAGGGCCTTGTAAACGTACTATTGAAAATAATACTAAACAAAAAAGCCGAAAAACGAAATGGGTACTTTTCGCCGGGGTACTTTTAGCCATGGGTACTTTTAGCCGTGAGTACTTTTAGCCGTGGGTACTTTTCGCCGTGGGTACTTTTAGCCGTGGGTACTTTTCGCCGGGGTACTTTTAGCCGGGGTACTTTTAGCCAAGGTACTTTTAGCCGCCACCCATGAAGGGCAAGTTTCGGATAAAGGTTTGACTAGTAACGCTGCAAGAATTGTTAATGCATTTTTCCACCATGGTTTGAACCTACAGTAAAATATGTTTGAACCTAGTGAAAATAATTATGAGGAACTATGAGCTGATTTGGCACTTTTGCTCTGGCTCTGGGATCTCAACGAGGGAAGTCAAATGTATCAGTTGGGGGTTGTAAAATTGGTCGAAAAGGCGCCTGCAAATGAAGGGATGGCTAGCTTGTGCTTGATTTTATCCATAAATTGTCAAAGCCCTAAATTTTATGCTTGAAGGGGTCGGAGACAGGGTCAGAATCTCCCACGGTTTTGGATGGTACCCCTTTTCCACCTGAGTCTTATAAGGGTTAGGCTTAGTCAAAATAATTTCTATCGTGGCAACTGCGTAGGTTTTGCTTGCGAAGACTTAAAGCTGAATGCAAACAAGATCAGCAACTGCGAATGCTTTGTTTGGGAAGCCTTAAAGCTTGCAAAAAACCACGGGAATGTCTCCCCCCCCCCCAGACCGTGGGAGTGATCTGGAAAGGTTGAAGACGTCTACTCAGGCTTGACGCGCTTTTATATCATGTTTGCGTCGAACTTCGGCATTTGAATGGGAACGCCTAAGCTTGTAGGTAGAGTATATATGATTACTCCTCATGGCTTAAGTTTGAGTCAGTCGGTATCATTGAAGTCTTGGGTCTAAGTTTGGTTCTGTACTGGGATTAGGTAAGTTTAAAATGTTCAATGGTTTAGGTTTAGCAAGCGGTTGTATACTTTTTGAGCTATCAATGAAGTCAGTGAGCCAAAAGGTAGAACAATCAGAAAGTGAGAGAAGGAGTGCAGATTGCATAACTAAAGTCGATGCCATTCAATGCAGCTAAGTCAAGTTATTTTGTCGGTTTCTTGAGTTTCGATTTCGTCTTGCCAGTTTGCATCAGTAAATCGGGGATCAATCGACATTTTACTACTTCCCTCACAGCGTACCCAGAATTATCATGGTGATGTTTCGATACCGAACCCCTCTATCGCTTCGCTATCACTAGTCAATTTGTACATTGTTTCTACGTAAAAATATAAAATGGGCTGTTTACAGCAGCTAATTTCAAATGGTTCATTTGGAATAGCCAAGATCTGAGGTGGTTAAAAATTAAAATGGGCCTAAAATGATTTCAAAATCCTTGAACCGAAACACTTTTTTATAATGCCAAGCGGTTGTCAGAGCCGGGCGGCGGGTCGCGCAAGGTGCAGATCCTGACCGCCCAGAAGTCCGTGGTCACCTACTACCCAGAAGAAGGGGCTGACGGCCCGGTGGGAGAGCATATCAAGAAAAGCCTGGCCCAGAAGGATGGTAAAATAGCCTCTTGCTCTTTTCCAATTTCAAGTGATAGGCTCTTCTGTAGGCTTGAAGAAGCCTCGAAGGGTCCCGGCCTCCTTCTACGATCGCAACTATGCCCGCCCGGCCAGCATGCTGCCATCCTCCAGCCTGCCCACGTCTTCCAGTATTCTAGCGCCGCAAACGGTTCTGATGGATGGCCAAATGGGGAGGACGGATTTCAAGAAAAGTTTGATAGTACGAATACAGGCACAGGAAACCAACTTATTAGTATTTCAAGACCGAAAACTATTTCAAAATCAGTCAAATAACTGAAATCCCGCCAGGATCTTGCTGCAAAATGCCGTTTTTTGTGGGAGTCTCAGAGTCAGTATGCTGACATTATCTTAGTCATAAACAAAACCTCAGCGTCTGAACTAAGCCTAAGCCTTCCGCAAACCGAGGCATGTTGCGGGAGATCCTGGCACCACTGAGATGCAATCATGTCTTGCATAGAACCTAACTCTCCTGGTATTAAAAATTCCGCAAAAACTCGGGCCCTGGTTAACTGCTGAAACCTCACAGAGCTGGGTAGAAGTACTCTGTGCAATTCCAGACCCCGCTGTCGCCGTCGTTCAAGTTCCCGGGTCTCGGGGGGCGCGGAGATGGAGGGGGCGGTGCCTTCTACAAAATGCCGGCCTCCTGGGGCGGTCAGCCTGTCTCAGCCTATCCACCGCTGCCGCCGCCTCGACCCACTCGCCTCCCACCCTCCCTGCCTCACTGCCCCGCACCCTCCTCCATCAATCGGTGCTCTTTCTTTTCTCCGCTACTGGGTGAATCTGGGGGAAGTAAGCTGACAGGAGGGTGGATAGATTAGGGGTGCGCTGTGGGGATACTATTGCAAGCCTGCATGGCAATGGAAATCCAGTTGGCTGAGAAAAGCTCACTAGGTTGTTTAGGTCCAAAGCAGCTAAGCGCTGGAAGAAAGATTTGTATAGGCAAATAAGGCCTCCGCATTGCTTGAGCCGAAACGTAGACGAAGTTCCGACAAAAGCTGTGTATATCTTCGCTAGATTGGCTTAGGCAATCGCATTAAATCAAAGAGTGGCCTAGAGCCTGAAGATTTTCTCCACATTTCCTTCACAGATTTCCTTCACCCCAAAGAACAGAGAGGGCGGTTACAGAAGCCTGGCCGATTGGGGCTACACAGGGGGCTCCCTCATGCCGCCTCCCCCCGCCTCCTACTCCTTCCTGCCTCCCGCGGCCCCTCCTCCACCTCCACTCACTGGTCAGCCTTTTCTGTCCTCCAGTTTTGCTGGCAAAAATTGGCGTCAGATACCAAGCTGGTACCCCACCAAAAACGATTGCAAAGGGACGCGGGTCCCACAAATGTATGAGAGAAGCAAGTAAATATCCTTGTGAGAATAAATGGGCATTAGGTCTGGACGGAGCTGGCGACTTCCTGCCCGCCACCTCTTCCTGGACTACCTTTATGTGATGGCGTCACTTGGAAGGCCCTGTTGTCTTCTCTCTATTCGCTGTCTTGTCGATTTTTTTATTCATTTTCTGTGAGAATATTTACGATGGTGCCTATCGGCTGGCTCTAGTCCAGAAGGTTTCGGTCATCAGTAGGCATACGCATGCTTTACTTTTGAAACTGATCAGTTTATACGCCACTTTTCCATAACATATCTAACTATGCCATAATCTACCAAATATTATCAATAAAACAACGCTGCAAAAATCGAGTCGAAATTGCAACATGTTGCCTCACAGCTAGCGATGGCTTTCGGAAAGGAGCCTTGTCAGACTCTTTGTTAGGGTGCATAGGCGGAATTCCGAGTGTCAGGCAGTGTTGGAGGTGGGCAATCGGAGAGGCGGCAGAATGCTCGGCATCCCAGTCACTGGACACGGCGTCAATAAAAAGCGCATCTCCCCTTTCAGCACGCCCTGCCTACCAACATTCCTCTCGCACCTCATTTGTTGCACTCCCCGGGAAACTACACCGGCATGAGATTGACCTGTCGATAAATACTCTTTTCTGGGACCAAGGCAGGAATTTTCAATGTCCTAGCTGCTATCGATACAAAGTGATTCAAGCTCTGCTTTGAATACATGAAATTTCATCACGCAAAGGTATGTGGTTTCTTAAGGAATTTCAAACGATTTAGAATCGGCATATAGGACTTGTGAATCCAAAACAAAAATCTGGTGTGTATTTATCAAGATCTGAGGTGCTCTAGCACAAAAACTATATTGCAATTTTGCAGCCTTTCTCCCAAGGAAGTGGTGTTTCATTTGCTCCGATTCCAGGTCTACCCCTCCAGATCTTCGTAAAATCGCATTAACTTTGAGCAAAAAATTTTTGTCAAGATCCGTTGAGCATTCGCACGTGGACAGCATAAATATTAATTAATCAGTACGAATGTCAAAAATGTTCAAATTTTATGCTACCATTGGAACGTATGTCCCAGAAACGCTAGAAAACATTTTACAGCCCATCAAAGTGAGCGATTCCTAGCTTTTATATCTCGGTATATCTCTTATAACGCGGTATATCTCATATAACTTTATATCTCTTATAACTCGGTAGTTTTTAAAGACCACCCTTCGTGTCCCCTGCCGTGTTTTACAGATCAAAAACAAGAGATCGATTCTCGCGGTGCGCTTCCAAGCCGAAGTGCTGTGGTGCTGTGCTGTGCCGCTAAGCCATTCTCTCCCAGGCTAGCTCAAGCTCTCCTTCGGAAATGATCCAACTACAGATGCCCTTGATGAGCCTAAGCCTCTGGCCTCTGAAGTGGTCATCGAGGAAAGGCTGAGTCATGTGAGTCTACCCAGTCTGAGCGATGGTGTTTAGCGATGCTGTTTATCCTTCCTCAGGCAAGGTTTTATTCGTTTTAGATGATCATTTAGGGGCCAAGCAAGAGATGCGATTTGGCTCGACGGTTGTTGTAGGGAAGTTGGCGTTACTAGCCTTGTAGCATGCACCCCTCGCTATATAAAGGATGCCAGTACAGGGAGCCGCATTTGCTTTGCAGTAGTCAATACATTCTTCCTTAGAAGCGATACCTAAAAGCAAAACATAAAACAGGAACAGTTGAGGGCAGACGTAAAATTTAACCTTTTTTGAGGTACTCTGACTGATAAGTGATAAAAACTCCGTTCTGGCAGTCCCAAGGGCCAGCTGAAATATTGAGCATATGCTGTCCTCCAAACTTTGATGGCTGTGGTACTTGTAGTTGTTGGAGTAGTAGGAGGAGGGGGCGGGGGAGGTGGTGGTGGAGGAGGTGGAGGTGGTGGAGGCGGTGGAGGAGGTGGTGGTTGGAAACATCCCTGGACACAGAGCCCGCTCAACGAGAACACTCCCAGCACAGTTTTCATGGTGAAAAAATGAGTAAAGATAAAACTTTTTCGGTTTATAAAACGCCCAAATTCACACGCATGTTCACATGCATTTTATTGTGCCTGTGAAACATATTCCTTTGTGCAATAGTTTTCATAAATTGAAAATTCATAAATCATAAATTTTTATAATTTCATCCTGAATTCCCACGATTTTTTGTCTATGTGAAGAAAAAGTAAATTTCACCTTATCAGACACTCTGGCCGATCTTTGTTCCAGGCTCATAAGGCTCATTCCAGGCTCATAATCAAACAGCTAATATCGGCAGTCGCCAATAGGGTTGCACCCAACAGGATTTTCTAAAGTAAATCGATCACTTGGTCGATCTTGGCAAAGAGGGGATCGTGCTTACGCTACGCCCCAATACCAGAGGCGCTTCCATTGGCAAGCCAAATCAGTCGCCGTTGAATTAAAATAATTGTACCATCGGCCAGCCAAAAGTAGAGCTCTTTTCTCCCAAAAAATTGATTGCCCCGAGTCTAAAGCCAAGGAAAATGCCCTACTGCTAGTGAAATCTGCTTGTGGGGCATTTGCATTTTGTTTTTTCGCGCAGTGCAAAGACTCTTTTCATGCGCCCTCATACGAAATGCAGGTGACACAGAAGATCCTACTAGTAGTAAGGAAATTTCTTTGGCTATAGACTAAGGACAATCAATTTTAGGGAGAAAATTTTGGAAAAGATTTCATTTGGGGGGGACAAATGGAAAATTTTTCATTTGGGGGGGACAATTAGAAAAGATTTCATTTGGGGGGGACAATTGAAAAAGAAAAAAAGTACTTTTTGAGTTATCACCTATGTTTGGTGATCTCTAAGCAACTAAACTTGGTACTGCAACAGTACACACGGGTTTTGACTAAGCTTAAGAGGGGAAATAGAATCAATATCCAAGTTGGATTCAAGATAAATAGAAAAAATGCTAGGGGGGAAGTCGTCGGTGGGGGGGGGGGTCTTACGAGGTGGGGGGACTCGTCAGTGGGGGGGGGGCAAAAGCCTGGGGGGGGGGGGCAACCCCGTTGGGGGGGGGGATTGTGGGAGTCAGCCGAAACATTTTGGTCCATCATCTAGAACCCTACACGAAAGGACCAGATGGTTCATTGCCATGACTAAAGGTTTGCAAAATGAGAAGCAATTTAGATCCAAGTACGCGGGGTGGAGGAAGGCGGGTGTTGAATGAATACCTACAGGGTGTTCAGGATACCAGGAAACGCCTGACTTTGGGGGCTATAAAATGGTTTCTAGTGTCTCTGGGAATCTCATTCCAATGAGAGCTTAAACTTTGAACTTCTGTTAATATTTCCACAAAATAATGAAGAAAATAACCAAAAAATGGGTTCATACCATAGTTTAGAAAATTGGAACCCAAAAATGGAGGTGTCAAAAATTGAATGGAACTGATAGGGAGCGGCTGGGCCACTCAGCCGGCCAGCAGAAGGCCGGCGAGGCGCAGCTCCCCCTCTTCAACACAGAAGACCCAAGAGCATCCGCCAGTTGGTCCACCTTGCTTCTGTGTTGAAGAGGGGGAGCTGCGCCTCGCCGGCCTTCTGCTGGCCAGCCGAGTGGCCCAGCCGCTCCCTATCAGTTCCATTCAATTTTTGACACCTCCATTTTTGGGTTCCAATTTTCTAAACTATGGTATGAACCCATTTTTTGGTTTTTCTCTTCATTCTTTTGTGGAAATATTAACAAAAGTTCAAATTTTATGCTCTCATTGGAATGAGATTCCCAGAGACACTAGAACCCATTTTATAGCCCTCCAAAGGCAGGCGTTTCCTGGTATCCTGAACACCCTGTACACCTCTTCATGGAGTAGATGGGAAGAAGGGATGAAGGGAAGAAGGAAAGGAGTTCGTACGGCACTTTTGCTTTCAAATTTTCAAAGCATAGGAAATATTTTTTGGCTAATTTTTGCGAGTCCGATTTGATGTTAGTCTTTCCATTGCAGCAAAAATCAGAGCTATTGGTGGAGGATGGGGTGAGAAAAACGTTTATCAATTTCAAGATCTGGCAAAAACCCTCAAAACGTGCACCTGGGTCGAAACGAGGGGCTGGGCACTGATGGTTCTCTCCTCTCCCTCGCGCCAGTCCAATATGCAACAATGACTCTTTTTTAAAAAATGTTTAGCAAGGGGAAATTTACCATTATCTTTACCCAAGGATGGCAAGAGCATCATTGTGCTTGAAACATTCTGCTGTTAACCATGTGAATAATTACTAAACTTAATTTTTTTTCTGGACTTTGAAATTCAGTGCATTTCATTCAAGTACTGATCGACAATTGTACGAATATTTTTGGTAAATGCTTCTTATATTGACACTGGCTGCTTTTCTGTCAATCCGTGAAAATAGTTATATTTTCTTTCAGTAAACTGGTACATGCAGGTGATATTAAACCAAATTAAAATTTCAAAAATAAAAGCTTAGCAGCTCCAATTTAAACTATTCGTCAACTGTCAATAAGCCTGATCCTCCAGCAGGTAGTGCTGAAAACTGGTCCACATTTTGATCTATCATTCAAGCAGACTAGTAAGTAGTACCCCTTGATCTATTGATTGGGGGAGACAGACGAGCTGCATGAGGACGAATGCGCAGCACTTGCGGAAGAGCAGAAACTGCGTCCCCGACCAGCAACAGGCTTTGTCTTGGAAGCACACGCTCTGCTCCTTGCAGCATTGTCCTGCGCATGCCTCTGCAAACATCGTCATTTCATTTCGAAGACGACATATCATTTTATAGAAAAATTATTTCTTGAAATTATAGGCATTGCTACGATTTAATGCTGACGCTAAAAAATAAAGTATGCAAAAATAGACAATTTAGCGTAAAATTTTTGGAATTTACGTGCAAAGAAAGTAAAAAAAGGTCAAATGTAAGGAAGGTTTTATGACAAATCCAAAAATCCTCATGAAAAGACGATCTAGTAACTAGTGGTGCAGCATTGAACGCTGAAAATGGCAGCACAGAGCAGTGCAATAAGCAGCAGTGTTTTTGACATGTTAACCGGTAGGTATGACATGGGCCGCAGTGACAGTGAATGAGGAAGTTAAGGTGAGAATGAAAGCAGCTGTCAGATCCCAACCGTTTTCTTAGCTCTCAATTTCGTCTTGTGAACGCAAATTTTGGAGAATAACAATGAAAGGCGACCTTGCAACCAAGCCTGCTTATTTATCGCATTTACCGCAAAACTCTAGACTTCCAAATATTACCTGTGGTGTTCCCATGGAAAACAATTCAAAAACCAAGAAATAGATCAAAATCTTATACTGTCAAAAAATTGAATACAGCACATCCCATACGTAACAGTAGCTGTCATAATATTTGCAGAACCCGACGTGTCATTGCTTTACGGGAAAAGCGGTAAAAAGACGGGTTGTTCGACCGCCCATGTCCGTAATGATAACGTCGACACAAATGTGATAAATTGGAGTGATAAACCCTATTTCTCCCATTTCTGGCTATGCATTGGTTTCCTCAAAACAAACGCTGTTTTATGAACATATTTTTCTCATATCCTGAATTTAATGAATTATTTCCTTGGACTGCTGAGTGCTGAGGCCTATACGAATTATTGAAACATTACGAATGACGACTGCAATCTAAATAATCTTTTCTAAAGTTTTCGTAACTTTCTTTCGTCAACCAGTAATGACGAATAGGAGAAAAACTGCACTGCATCAATGTATGCTGGTCAAACGAGTTTCCCAAACTTGCAAAGGAAACGGCTATAGAAAATCATTTTAAGGAGCTGTCAAACCTCTGGGATTGAACTAGAAAGGCTGCTTCTATGCTTGTTAAGCCAATGAAACATGGCAGCAGCGGGTAGCAGAGCTGTCTTGACTGGGGTCTGGAGCGGGCCTCCACGGTTTCTCAGCGAAATGGACTGAAATTTTGCATGAAGGCCCGCCTGGGTGGTGCCTTGGAACGTGTTTGTGGGATCGGCGTAATTTTGCTTTGTTCTAGATTTATGGACAAAAAACCTCGATTATTGGAGCCCTAAAATTCGAAAATATTTCATATTTCTACATTATAGAGTTTATTATTAGTATTAAAAATTATTAATTAGAGTCAGAAACCATGCTGTATGTACTGCGACATGTTAATTGGTGTAATTTAGTTTTAAATGTTGTCAACTAGAGCTGGCTTTTGAGCAGTACAAGGAAATTCTTGTAGCTTGACAATATTGCTTGGACAGCCGAGAATACCTTGTTCTCATATCCTGGATTTAATAACTTATTTTCTTGGACTGCTGAGTGCTGAGGCCTATAGGCAACAATCGGCTTCATAAATTATCTGCAGTTGCTTAGCGGCTTTGGCCAGTTTTCAAAAAAAGGGAGCATCCCATTTTACCATAAATCACTCTAGCACGATGTTGCATATAAATTCTGACACAAAGGCCTCCGCTCTGATCCCGTTGTATCTCCGACAGAGAACTAGAAAAATCGGTAGACTATCGGCCACCTATTTACCGATTTTCCAATTTACCGAATCTCTTATATTTCAGTGATTTGTGGGATTTCAGCAATCGATCATTCAGTTTAATAAGTGTCAAAAAAGCAACTCGGAAGTGGCGTAAAATATTTCGTTATAGATGACCCATTGTGTTAGTTGTTACCAATTGTGTTAATGAGATTCTTTATTCCAATCATTTTTTATCATTCTATCACTTTTTTATCACTCAAATTCTCACTGATTTTTGACATAAAGTCATTATTTTTGACATTCGGTTTCTGTGTGCTCTGTCTGCATGGCATAAATGCATGTGCGTGCTTGCGTGCATGCATGCGGCATACAATTTTTGAAAAAAAATTCCACATCAAATTGCTAAGCACACAAACGGCGAAGCAGCATGAATCAAGATTTTCATCCAGCTTATGTTTTTAGCGCCAAAAAAGCCCATAAATAGGTGCAAAATTTTCTTGCCGATCATTCTCACTTCGAACTTCACCTTCACTCCTGCCCTCCATCTCCCTCTCGCAGCATGGCCCGCACGAAGCAGCTGGCGAAGAAATCCATCCAGGGCAAAGTCGAGGCTCTGCCCAAGGCCAAGCGCATCTCTGCCACCTCCGCTGAGTCCAAGGCTACTCGACGCAAGGTTTTTCGATTTATTTCACAAATGGGGCAGGTTTTTGACCTGTGCAAAGTTTTTGACCAAAATTTTTATGAAACGCAACACTTGTGAGCAGTGCCTCTTTTCAGCAACAGCATCTCTAACTATAGGCTCTGATTTTGCATGCCCAAAGTCTTCAACCAGATGCTATCGAGTTCAAAGCTTTTTCGCATTCAATTGATTCCAAAATTCTCAACTGCCATCGTTTCAACCGATTTTTTGTCAAATCTAAAAACAATGGTCAGAAAATTGCCAGGACAGCGAGCGTCGGCGACAGGCGAAGCCGGGCGAGAATGCGCTGAAGCAGATCAAGCTCTACCAGCGCTCCACAGAGCTGCTCATTCAGAAGGCGCCCTTTGCCCGCCTGGTACGGGAGGTCATGGAGCACTGCTCGCCTGGCCTTCGCATTCAGGTTCCCTTTTCATCCCACCCAATGCTCTCTCCAGTACCCAACCAAGGGCAAAATGCAGCAATGCTTTTTCATCTACTGGGCGAATTATTAGTGCAATGCTTCTTTTTCCATTTTGACCGATTGTTTGCTCAGTCGTTACCACTTGCTACCAGGGAGCAAGTGGTTTGGTTTACCAGGGAGCTAAGGTTTGGGAACATCTAGTCTATGAACCGTGGGAATAGATGATCCCAAACCTTAGCTCCAAAAATTGGGGAAAAATCTCCCAAAATTCCATTGTTTATTCAATGTCCTCCAAAGATCATCATAGAGTACTGATGGAGTAGTCTGGGTGTTTGTAGGCAGCAGCGCTGCTGGCCCTGCAGGACATGGCGGAGGCGTATTTGGTGGGGCTTTTCGAGGACACGAACCTCCTGGCCATCCACGCCAAACGCATCACCATCCAGCCCAAGGACATGCAGCTGGCCCGGCGGATTCGCGGCGACTTTGCGCATCGCAAATGATCTTCGTCTTCATTTTTGATTTGATTTGAGACTCTGTGCCAAGCTGGTGCTTTTTGCTGCGATTTATGCTTTTATATCCTCTAGGTAATTGTCTCAATATGCCATTTTTTGAATGTGACAGCATCATTGACTGTACAAACTATGTCTAATACTAACACTAAGTCTAAGCCAAATACTTAACCTAAGCTCAAGAGTCACTGTATTTGGTGGTCTAGCGTGATGCGGAGAAACTGAAAAATTGCATTTTGCAGCAAATAGCTGGCACGGTTTTATTGAGATTAGCTTCATAGTCAATCCTGGTTCCTTGGAGAGGAAGACCGATCAGATGCGCACAGTATCGCAATTAGGAAATATTGTAAACTAACAAAGGCACTCAACTGGCATCTAATGCTGGACAGCGGATAAAATATCTCGTGGCATTCAGGTAGAGAATAAGGAGGTTTTTCCCCAAAGATCAGATTTAATAAATAAAAAAATCAAGGAAAATCGAATAAGATTGTCCTGTACTTCATAACTGCTGAAAATTTTGTACGACAACACTCCAGAGCATATTTGGACGCTGTTGGCTTTTCTTCTGTGGAAGGTCATTCAGAAATAGACTGCAACTGTGGCACATAAAGTTAGTTGCTAATATATGCATAATTTTTTGTTACACTAGATGCTGATGGTTGTTGGTTGGTAATGGTTGGTGGTTGTTACAAGGTGAAAATACACCCAGTGCTACAAGCACTGGGCGTTTTCCAAAAGCTATTCAGGGCTCTCAGCCGCTCTGTGATAGAGGGCGAGACTGGTTGTACCTGAATACGTTGGGTAATAACCAACGAACTAGGCGCGCCGTCCACTCTTGGCCTTCCCCTCCTACATCCTTTCCCTCAGTAAATACAGTAAGCCTCGAATTTATTGATGTCGCCTGCTAGGGCTATGCGAGCTCAGCGATAGCAGCGACCCCTAGTGACACAGTATGGACTAGAATTCAGCCACCATCTTCATTTCCTGCCCCACGTCCCCCTGTCTCAGGTGTTCACAACTCCAGTTTATTCAATGATAATTGCATCAACTTCAAATCTAACCCGAAAATCCTGCCCTGCCCTCCTGAAAGTTCTGATTTGGAAAAGTTTCGCAAAAGCTGTCCTGCGAACTGTTCGCATCATTTCGTCTGCAAATGCAGGACGAGGCCTTTCGGGTAGGAGTGCGACCAGTGTGCAAGGCTTGTCTGCGGCGGGGGCCAGGGAGACCCATCGGACCGGCCTCCGCTAGCTGGACAAGGAGCTGGCCCGCTTCCGGGGCAAGAAGGTCACCAGAAAAGCTGCAGCTGGGATGGGGGGGGGGGCAGGAGGAGGCTGTTTGAGGTGGGTGGGAAGGTGGCGGAGGGAATGCGCGAGTTCCGGCAGAGACGTTACATCCAGCCGGGCGCCATTGCTGGCCTCTCGGTAGCGGTTTTCCACTCAGCCTGTTGATGTTTCCTGGTGGTTACATTAAATCCTGGTTTTTATAGACAATAATGTGAGCATCCAATCTCGTCGATAGACATGGAGTGGGTCAACTGGGTCAACTTAATCCAGACAATACTGATTCTGTTCAGATCCTCAATGTTTCGTGTAGTGGCAGCAAAAACTAGCAAAACGGATTTAATTTGATAATGGAGCTTCAAAGCAGAGGACTAGAAAAAGGATGGCCTTGCAGATATCTTTCCTACTGCGACCAGGAGGTGGTGGGCGGCTGGGCCTTTGCTTGCTGGCTAGAGCGTCTGGGAGCGCAGAGACAGAATTAGTCTACCTTCCCCAGCTTCCCTGGGCATTCTCGTCTCCTTCCTTCACTCCACCGCCAACGCCATGCCCATCCCCTCTCTTCAACTCTATCGGTCGCTGTTGGCTTTCCAACTGTGAGATGAAGCCGATGGCTTGGACAAGTAGGATGGAAAACAGAGAAATGCGGCTTTAGAGAAGTTCAGAATTTATAATCCTCTATGGCCATCTGGATTGAGGTGTCAAAGGTTTTCTATTTTTCAAAATTTCGCATTTTCAAACACTATTCATACAGTCACATAATTTTCCCCCGTTTAGTTTGCTTTCGAAAGTTTTGGCCATGGCTGGGTATGCTAGGCTGAAAGGAGGATTGAGAAGATGAGCAGCAGGTGGGTTGAGCGGGAAAGGTGCCCCGGGCAACAGCTGGGCGTCTTCCTGCCTCACCTGGCCAGGTCCTGTCCACAGGGTCAGCCTGGTCTTCTGGAAGCCCTCGCTGTCACCCTGCTCTGCCGCCTGAATTGCCGTCGTGTGATTGCTTCAAGTGATTGTCAAACGAATGCTCAAAAGGCTTTCATGCAGCCGATGAAACATCAGAGGCAGCATGCAGATTTATAGATAATCAAAAGACAACAGCCCAAAAGCCAATTGTTCTGTTGACGGAAATTCAAACTTGCTTCGAGTACTTTGCTTTCAGAAACAGAACCTGCGTTGATGTGGTTGCAAGGAGCGTGGGTGCAGTGGCGGGTGCGGACTTTGCGCATCGGAAATGGTCGTCTCCTCTTTTTTCATTCGATTCTAGACTCTGTGCCAAGATGTGAATCTTTCGATATGCTTTTTGCTATTATTTGGTATCGGTTGCCGGGAGAGGAACATTGATCAAAAGCTCGGGCACTATGGCAAAATGGTAGAAGGCAATTGAATGGTCTTTTTTGTCATGCCTGTGACCCCCTCCCTGCCCCCAAAAAGCTAAACAGTGTGCCTTCCTTGACGACAAGGAAAAAGTGGTAAAACGAAAATTCATGTTCATTGGTAGTTTGTTTCTGAGTGGTTGTTTTTGGAGAGGTTTTGAGAAACACTTTCCCAAACAAGTCTTTTATGAGGCCTTTTACGACAAGAGCAAACAGCCAGCGCTTATCGTCCGCCGTCTTTGCACTGCTAATGCTGGCCATCTCAGCCCTAGCTTGCCCCGCCCTTGCATCACTGCTGCTATTCGCGTGAGTTGTAGCTGTCAGGGCAGGGCAGGCCATGAATGCGGAGGAGCGGGCGGCCGTCTCTGCCTGCCGCGATGCCCTCTCTCGGCAGAAAATGCTGGCGGAGGGTTTGGCGGAGCTCGTGAGGCAGGAAGGCGGCCAGCAGCGCAGCAGCCTCAAAGCTGCCAGCAAGGCTGTCGCTGTCGTCGGCTCTGCCCTGTTAGCCCTCATTGCCAGTCTTCAGTGACGGATATTAGGTGGAAAAGGGGAGGATGTTGCAATTTTTGGCAAACTGCTTAGACTTCCTTAAAAAATGCATTTTTTGTATAAATAAATAAAAAATTCTGCGCGCTTCCGGGAAAAGGGAAAAGTTGTCAAAATTTTTTTTTCGACCCCCCCCCCAAACCGGAACCGAATATCCGCCACTGCCAGTCGTCCTGGCAAACAGCAAAAGTGAACCGGTGCAGAGTGGTGGCGTCCAGCTTCGGAGCCGCATTGCCGCTGGCCGTCGGACTTTACGTAGGTGCGGCTGGCTCCGCAGGCGGCATCGTTCTCAGCGCCCACTCCTGGTGGTTCAGCGATCGGCGTCAAAAGGTTGGTCAGGGCGCACAGAGAGAAGGACAGATGGAGTATTTGATTGAAGGCAAAATTGGCGGAGCTTCAGTCGACCGCCATAGAGCTGCAGTTTTCGCTGAGCAACCTGCTCTGGCTGGTGCTGCAGCGCTTGAATCGGCAGTCTGAGAGCGCTCTGCTTGAACTCTCGAAGGCCAACTGGGATCACTTTCTGCAAACCAGGTTCAGCCATATGTCAGTGTTTCTTAATTGCGTAATTCTGTATTTTGAGTTTTTTTGCAATTAACCCAAATCAATTATGCGCAGCAAAAATGAAATATAAAAGACAAAATTTCGCGAAAATCCTTTTTTATGCGCAATTGATTGGGTATTTTTTATTTTTTTCCTGTAGGTTTTGGCGCTCTGCATTTCAATTTATTCTATTTTCTAAAAAATAGCCGAAATTTGAAGCACTGCTTTGCCGGGTGGGTTTCAAGAAAAGAAATAAGGCTGAATTGAGCTACAAAGAAGGCGGGCTCACTGCGATGCGGTGGCTGGTGAAGAGATCAGGCATGCTCATAGTGGATGACGTCACAGTGGTAGCCTCCAGTGGCGCGTCCAATGTGGCCCGAAAGGCACTCGAACCCTTAAAAAAACTGGGTAGGCCAAGCCTCTCAGTGCATGGCGTAGTTTTCCGGACTTTAAGAGAAAATCTCACTCTCTCATAAATTGGTTCTCAACTTTAATTCTTGCCAGCACAACTGGCGAAGAAGCCCGTGGCTTGTCTTGCTCTAGCATGCGACCTCTATGGCCTGTTCTCCATCATCAAAAATGATCGGTTACCGCCATTTCACAAAACTCAGCAGAAAAGAGCTACAAATAGCTTGTCAGTGATGCCAAGTCTCTGGAGATGGCGGAGGCCAAGTTGGTCAGAATTCGCTACGCCATCTGGCGCTTCGTTAATCAGGCCGAGGGCTACTTCGTTGGCGGCAGTTCCGATGGTTACCTCTCAGCCTATACTGCCTGACAAGACTAAAATTCAAAAATTCACCTCAACAAAACTCAATGGCTTTTTTGGTCGAAATTTGCATTCACCCGTTTTCTTCCGACCCAGCAAGTGGATCGCATTTCAAGGATTTCCTAGATAAAGGCATGATAAAAAAAAACTGCCAAAAAAGCAAAAGAATTAATTCAAAACAGGGAAACAGATTCCATAAAGCATAAAACAGGATTTCAAAAATATTTTTGTGCATTTCTTTTAGCATTTAGCTAGGCCTAGTTTAATGTTTATGCGAAGAAATATCCCTAATAAATAGACTTTAAAATTGTTTAAGTAGATTCAAAAATATTTATTCAAGAATTGAAAAAAAATTCAAAATCGGTGGGTATTGTGAAACAAAAATAGCATATATTTAGTAATTCTGTATTTAATTCTGTGTCTAGCATTTTGGTCATTCCGGTCATTTTGGTCCAATTGGATCTGACAGGCAGGGTTTGGCAGGCGTGACACTGGCCATGGAGCAGCTGAACGGCTTCTGCGAAGTGTGTGGCATTGACAGCGGGAAGGAGGCCCGCTACTACTGCTGCACTGAGTGTGACTTTGCCATCGGTTGCTGGCACTGCGTCGTGGAGAGACTGGACTACTTCCGACTGCATCCGGATGCCAAGTGCGCTCACGACTGGTCTTTGCTTCAGCAAGGTCTGCCTTCTCTCTTTTCTAGCGCGAAAATACGGAGCGGAGTGTCAGCGTCTAACACCCCTTTCTGACAGATACGAAGATTTGGAGGAACACTGCTAGATTTCAAAAATGATAAAGCTCAAACTTACGACAGGAGTCATGAATCGTTTCAATTCTTGATGCATTGGATTAGGCAAAGCAGATTTTTTCAAAATTTATAAAATTCTAATGCTAAAGTAAAAATTTCAAATTTCACTAAAATAGCGTTTTCAATTGATGTATATATATCCTAGGTTTCAGCCAATATCCAAGTGGCTCAAACTTGATACACACAATCATTCAAAAACTCGATTGCCTATTCAAAGTCGGGCGTTCTCCTAAATAAACTCTAACAATCTTTCATAAACACTCTTAGTAAGTTTGCTGCAGATGTAGGAGCAGTGACAGACAGACAGCATTCACGCTGGCCAACACTTGTGCACCAGCAGACCGGCGAATGCGACATCTGCAGCACCGTCAAACCTCTTTACCGGTTTCTCAGCTGTTCTTTTTGCCTACAATCACAAAGCGTACAATTTAGCCCTCTGTATTATGAGGTCACCCATTCAACTGGAAAGAGGAAGCCTGTTTTTCCAGCCTCATTTTTTGCGGAAATACAACTCTATCTTCAGCCAAAATGTCTGTAGGTGTGCTGTGGAGGAGCGCTGCCAAATGGGAGTCTGCCTCTACTGCCTGACTGTCACACTAGCTTCATCCGAATCCCCCCGATGCCCATACTGCGTGCAGCCATGGCCAACCAATCCTCAAACCGGTTGTGCAGTTGATTTGTTGGCTTCTCAACTTTGTCTGCTTCCTAGGCCAACTCGTCATGCTGAAGCGCACTGGACTGGACAAAGAGGAGGTGGGCCACTAGCCGAATACTGAAATGAACTGTCAGAGGCATGGACTCAAGAAGGAACTGCACTATTTTGTCAAGGGCCTTTGGACAGTGATTGAAAGCCGCTTATAAATCGGCCAATTCTGCTTGTTTTATATTAGCCACCCACTGACCTGCTTTCACTGATCCGATCCTCAACTTATTCCCGCTTCTTGTATCTCCCTCATTCAGAGCACCTTACAAGTTTGTTTTGTGGTGGATAAAAGAACAAGGCCAACGTCTGCTAGATCTTTGTCATCACCTTTGCCATCCTCTTCCTCCTAGTCACCTTCTGCTGCCTTGCCTACTTCTGCTCAAAGAGCACTGCTGCCAGGTAGTTCCATCTTCAGCTCGTACCAACTGGAAATTCATTGTTTCTGTAATAACGTGATTCGTGAAACATCAATTGTCCCAGTAGCCAGCATCCGCTTCTATCGCAAAAATAAAAGAGGCTGAAAAAACTAATTGGCAGGGCGCGGTCTTTGGTACCAAGAGCCGTTGTGCCGTTGTGCCCCGAGAGCAGCCGAAATGCCTTTGGGGCAATCTGAAAACTTCTTTGCCTTACAGGAAGATTGCAAGGGATTGGTGGTGATTGATGTGAGGACTCAGGAGACAAACAAGACCGTCACTGTCCGGCGCTGCCCTCAAGGACTCCTCTGCCCAACCCACCCTCATGCAAGGCCCCCTGAAGCGAAGGGACACGTTGCAGGAGCTGACATGACCGCCACAAACTGAGATGTGCGGCTCCAGTAGAAGGGCTTTGTCGGTTGGAACACATGAAGCCCAAGCATGTCCTCATAGCAGTTCCGTTCCTTGGCTCCATAAACATGTGACAGTCCATCACTTGCGTAGATCTGACATTGTGATGTTTCAAGGATTTTAAATAAATTGGCTAGCTTTGATACGAGGATTGATCAAGTCGATGCCAAACGCATGTGGCTTGACGCTGAACTCGCACTGTCCAAAGCAGAACCATTTGACGCAGCCGAAGGGGGCATTGGGGAGCTGAACGAAGCTGCAGTTTTTGGAGAACAGTGAGATTGGCCTATACGCATATGTTTTTCAAATTTGTGCTCTCAGTGAAGCATCAGTTGGTAGGGTGCATACTGGAAATGCTCTACACGTCAATATGTCATCTCGACGTATTAACTTGCCAGCTTATAAGCTCTACACATCTACACCATCAGCTCCTCTTCTATGTATCCATACTCTTGCTTAGAATCACCCATGAAATGACAGCAATTGGAACCAATTCGAGAAGCTGGGAAGCAAAAGTCACTGAGCACCTAGAGACAACAAGGAACATTTGTCAACGAAAGGGAATGGAATCGGCCTGGAGAATCAGTGTTACTTAATGAATCGGCTTAAAGGGACTAGTGGGCGAGCAGACAGGTCAAGAGGTCCTACATCAGCCCCGCCCCACCCGGCTAGCACACGTACTGCCCGCTCTCTGTCAAAGGTTTGATTGGCCCTCCGCGCCCAGACCGCACTCACACGGCTGGCAGCTTACAAGGACAACAGCTGATCTTGAGGAGAAATTGAAGAAGAAAGAGGCAAGAAAGAGGAGGGAAAGAGGGAAATGCGAGTGGAGGACATGTTGTAGAAGTGTTCTCCGCATTGGGAGCAGAACTTGGCAACAAGGTGCGGGCGTCAGATGCACTGCCCACTCACCGAGTCACAGCCCCCGTCCTCCTCGCTCCCCTCCAGATTGCACCCGCAGTATATGACAAAGGCTAGCCAATGTAAACTGCTTGCTCAGTTAGCTCATGTTTCGCTGCCTCTATATATGAAGCGCTAAAAACATTCTATCGTTTTGTTGCTTGAACTTTCAACTACACAGATCCCATGCGTTAATCCGCAAGTAGTGAAGCAAAAGGGCATTTCTGTGCAAATAGCTTTCACTAGTTCTGTCTTTTGCTGATGCCGACTCAGGAGCTTTAGCTATGAGCATCGCTTGCAATATCTAGGAATGCAGACTCGATTGGATTGGTAGGCGTTCCAGTGCGATGCCTACCATGGTCACCAGCTGCGTCGGGCTTCTGCAGAGGAAACTCAACCCCCGCCTTCTTTCTCAGCCTCTGCTAACCTCAGCTTGCAATGGTCGCAAATATGCATTCCATCCTGGAACCAAACTCCAGGTTCCTCGACTACATGTCTTCCAAACTGTGAAACGATTCTCACGCTGCCCTACTTCGCTAACTTTCTATTTCTGCTGGGGTGCTTAGTTTTCTCACTGCACATTCAATCTGCCCCACTAGCCCCACAAACAAGCGTTGGATGAAAATACCAAAATAGCCAATTTCCCAGTATTCAAGCTGAAAAATTCCGCCGAAAACGTGGCCGGTTCAGCAAAGCGTTGCCATAGCACCATTTCTTCAGCCTTCCTACCTGTCATCGTAAACACAGTTCTGGAAAACGCAACATTATTTTAATTTATACAAAAAGCAAATTCTCAAGACATTATTACTAATTGCTTCAAGGCTGGACACATAATGACAGGCCAAAACATCATATGCCGGGGTAGAAACAGGCAAACAGTTGGCACTGAGCCCCACATAGCCGGACTGGCAGTGGCTGTAGACTTAGACCGCAAAACATCAGTGCTGCAAAGCGTTGCCATAGAACGTCATTTCTTCAGCCCACCTTCCTGACTTTGTAAACTGTTTTGGAATGCGCAGCAATATTTTAATTTTTACAAGAAGCATCTAATCTCACGCCCAAATTACTAATTGCTTCAAGGGTAGACACCCAATGACAGGCTGAAGCATCATATGCCGGGGTAGCAAAAAGCCTAACAGGTGGAACTTTGCCTGCACATAGCCGGGCTGTCAGTCGTTGCAGACGTAGTCGGCGGTGGCCGGGTTCATGGCGCTGTTCTCTGGCAGGCTGCAGGAGGGACTGAAGATGTTGTTGGCCACCGTCAGGGGCCAGGCGCCTTCCAACCCCTGCCGGTGTTGGCTTTAGACCGAACTACGGTGTAGTGTTAACTACGCTTTGGGTTTTTGGCATAGTCCGAACTACGCTTTTGTGGCAAGCCTTCTGGCGTAAAATTGACTAAAAAGGTATGTTTTTTCTATGCGAAAATATGAAATCAATGTTGAATTTTATCGTGGCATACTCAGTTTTTTTAGAGTGGCTAGAATCTTGTGCCAGCCCTGGGGGGTTTAGGTTTTTGAGCAGTAGCTTTTGCTGATAACCCCCAGCAGTGTCTTGAGGATTGCATTTGACTCTTTTGCTCACCTGCTTCCGTTTCTTGATTTGGCCCAAGGAGTTTGTCCCCTTTCATCAACTGTCCAAACCAATTGCACAAAGTACTAATGCACTCATGCATCATAAGAAAACATTTAGAAACATTTTCCGCCATGAAACGCACATCTATAATGCCCTGGAAGAAAGTAGTAGATTGTCGGCAATTTTTTGATGACTTGAGATACCTGATTCCCAAAGTTCGCATCGTTGCAGCTGACAACCAATTTATCATTATTCGAATGATGCATTATTGAAAGGACATCCAATCATTGCTTCTGCCGTACTTTGTCAACACTGTTCCAGTAGATAGAACATTGTTCTAATTTTTACAAAAAGCGTGCTAATAACCAATTACCAATTGCTTCAAGGCCAGCTACCCAATGACAGGCTGAAACATCATATTCCAGGGTAGAAAAATCCCAAATACTGGCACTATGCTGGCTGTACTGTGACGGGAGAGCTTGCAGAAGGCTCCGGTGGTGTGGCGCTGGCCGTTAAGGCAGACAGAACCTTTGCAGACTGCTGGAGCCCCATACTTTGCAGACTGCTGGAGGACTCCGTCACTGGCTGCTCTTTTAGGGCTCGGCTGAGTCAGAGAGGGTACGGAGGTAAAAAGAAAGCTTTGCCTATAGGTTAGAACTGGTGCTGCTGCTGCAGTCGTCCTCCAGGGGCGATCCGGTGCCGCATGTCATGTCCACAGCTCCTTTGCAAACCCAGCTAGGCTTTTGCTCAGGCCTTCAGTAGGGGCTCAGAAATTTGCCAATGAATTTCAAAAAATGCCTTCTTTTCCAAAAGGCCATGGTTCTGGATAGGCAGCTTCTTTGGAAAGTCCTGAAGGACAATGCGATAATTGCCCAAGACGATTCTCTCCTTCAGACCTATGATAGAGGTGATGTGGAGTGGACGCTGGTGTAAAGCTGAAGCGGAGGAGTCCGTTGCAGGAGTTGACGCAATCGCCAGCAAAGTGGGCTGCAGTAGAAAGGTTCTGTTGATGGGGCAGAAGGGGCCCAGGAATTTGCCGCAGAGTGATTTTGCTGCAGAGAATTTTAAGGCTTGTAGTTTTAGTAGTGACCGATAGGGAGCTACTACGGCTAGTTCCAGAAGTCGTCAACGACCCCGGTGTCATGCTACTACCAGGAGTAGGGTGTAGCTGCTTGAAGAACTCCAGAAAAATTCCTCAGAAGTTCTCTGCGGCAAAATATTCCGCGGCAAATTCCTGGAGGGCGTCCACGTAGATCTGGCACTGTGATGTTTCTAGGATTTTAACATATAAGTGTTGCCGTTGTTTTAGTTTTGATACCAAGCGATTTTGATTCGGGATATCAAGTTGAAGTGGAGTTATGCAGGTGGCTTGAACGCTGTACGCTGCTTCGTAGGTCGCCGACTCCTCCCAATTTTCGCAAAAGAAAGCGAATTCGTGCAAGTCAAATAAATCCCTTTCATGATTGCTGCGAAGAATTACCCAGCAGCCCGACTATCACGCTCTTGACCTGCCCATGAAACCTCCCTTTCAAGCGGAGGCCAAGAGAAGAAAAGCTGGCTTCCATCAGTAGAGAGTTCAAAGTGATTGTGGTCCCCACTTCAGCCCCGCCCGGACATGATGAAGAAGTTGGAGTGAATTAGCTTACTCAGTTAGCTCATGTTTCGCTGCTTCTACATATAGTGCCCTAAATACATATGTTCAATCACTTTAGATTACTCTGTCCATTTACCATGCGTTTACCAGAAAGAATGAAGCAAACGCCAAAGGTTTTCTGTGCTAAGGGTTTTCATTAGATTTGTCTTTTGCTGATTGCTGACTCGGCAGTATTAGCTAGGAACATCACCCGCAATACAGGATTGCAAACTCTCGTAAGCTATCGTAAAATCCTAGTCATTGCTTTTTGTGCGATGCCTATCATGGCCACCAGCTGTGTCGGGCTTTTGCAGAAGAAAGTCATCCCCCGCCTTTTAACCACAATGCCTTCTTTCTCACCGCTCAGCCTCTGCTAACCTCAGTTGGCAATGGCCCAAAAAATGCATTCCGTCCTGGAATCAAATTCCGTTCCTCGCCTCTTACAAACTGCTAAACGAATCTCCCGCTGCCTATCTTCGCTAATTTTCTCCTTCTGCTGCAAGCGTAGGAAGAAATGTCCGAAATACCCATTTTCCCAGTTATCAAGCTAAAAACGTGGCCAAAGCTTCATTTGCAGCAAATCTTAACAAAATGATGTGCCATGAAGAAGAGAAAAAGAGAACCGTAAAGGGACGCCGAAACTATTAATGTCAAGTATTATTTTGAATGGTTTTTTGACCGATTCATATAAATTTGTGAAACATCACCTGTCTCACTGACCAGCATCACCTTCTATCCCTCAGATCTGGCTGCAAGTGCTGCAAATGTGCCGCCACTCAACCGTTGCCATAAAACATCATTTCTTCAACCCTCCTGCCTGACCTTGCAATCACAGCTCTAAAAAACGCAGTAATATTTTAAATTTCACAAGAAGCATATGTTCTCAAAACCAAATCACTAATGACTTCAAGGCTATAAAACCCAGTGACAAGGTGAACCATCGTATGCCGGGGTAGCAAAAAGCCTAACAGGTGTGAACAGCTAACTGAATCCTATGGATGGGGCCCTGGGCAGAGATTCAATTGCGGCGACTCCTTCCTCGAGACCTACTGCAAGCAGGACTTCCTCTGCGGCGTCATCTCAATCCAGGCGCCCTGCTGCCACCGTTAGCCCAGCCAACTACCATTGCCCCACTTTCTTCCAATATTCCTTGCCAGAAACAGCCCTATGCGGAGCCACCAGCGAAGACACATGCGGGGGGGGGGGCTGGGGAGTGTGGGCGTGGACTTTAGCATCGCCATCGGTGAGCGCATCGCCGAGAAGGGCCTTGACCTCATCACATCCTCCTCCGAAAACGAAAACACAGTTCCTTCATATTTCTGCCGTCAGGTCTGTTTCAGCACATTTATTTTGACAGAGTCAGTTTTGCCTAAGCCTAAGCTTTAAAAAGGTATGCATAAGTCCGGGACAAAGCGATTTTGTTTGGCTCTAGGAGCCAAAATTAGTCGGTAATCTCCAGTTGTCGAAAATTGTCTTTTTGACTGACTTTATGTTTTTGGCCATATTATTGGGTTAGGATTCGTCTTTTTGAAAAATTCCAATGGGAGAGAGATCGCCAAAACTTTCTCTACAATCCTGCTCTCAAAATACTGTTTTTCCATCGACTTTTCATGCCTTATGTGAAACGTCTCTTAAAACTAACCAGACAACTGTCGAGTATCGCATCGTTTTCTAGTCTTTCCTTTCATCTGTTTCTGTATTGTGCTAGCTTTTAATCAGCAAACATTTTTGTTGCAGTGTCATTTCTAACAGATGTCTTTTAAAGGCCTAGTGTCAAAAATGACACTATCACCGATTCCGCGGATATTTGTTTCATTGATAGGTGTTACCATTGTAAGCTTGCAAGGGTATAACGTTTTGGCCAAAAGGTCTCTGTTCCAGATTTAAAAATTCCCAAAGCTGCCTATGCTACAACATGGGGGAGGGTTCAAAAAAGTACAAAAAAAATCATTAAAAAAATTTTCAGTTGGCGCAACACTTGGTAACACGAGGTTTGGTGTATTTTGATGCGAGACGTTGATTTAGGTCAAAAAACGGAGTTATAAATCCCCGCGTCGAACCGCGTGGCCCAAAAACCAACCAAATATTGCAAAATTTGACACTGTGCAATATTTGATTGCTCATAACTCCTGCTATACTAAACGAAATTTGATGATTCGACCACGGTTAGAACCATCTTAACAAGCTCTACAACGTTGGTGCACAGACCGAATCTCTTAATATAATTTCTTTATAAGAATTTCAGAAAAACTCCGAAAAACATGATTTAAAGGCAAATTTTGATGGTGTAAAAATTATTAAAAAAAAATTTTATTACTTTAGTCGTATATTTATGAATATGGGTCAATTTTGAGGCATACATTTTAAAAATCAGGGCCTCATTTGCATAAAAATTTTTTAAAATATGCAAATGTGGAAATAACCTTCAAAAATCTCCAAAAATAACCATTTTAACAAGTTTTTGGTCTGCGCGCCCCACAGTAAATCGATTTTGCCCATTTTTTTTGCTTAAAATATTGATTTTGGTTATTTGCTGTCACTCTTGAGCGGAGAAAACAGGAGAATTGAAATTGGATTTTTCTCAAATTTATTTCAAATTTTCCCTATGCTATAACACAGGAAAATTTAAAAATTTTTTTCTCAAAAAATTACTCCAAAGTGAAAAAACGGCTTAAGCGCGCAACCTTACTTTGGTGTCCCCTAACTAGGAAAAAAATTTCAACGAAATCGGAGGAGGTGTCATTTTTGACATTTGACCTTTAATAAGTAAAATGAAAGATGAGAAAAATGAGCACAACTATGCAGCATAACAGATGAATCCTAAACATGGCAAAAAGGCATCAAGAACTTTCACAAAGAATCGTATGTTTAAATTGTATTTTAACCCAGTCCACAACAAAGTTATCCATAATGTTACGATTAAAATTTGTTAAATACTGAAATTGCTTGCAGTAAGCAGATATAACATAGCGATGTTAGTATCATAAGTTTTAGAATAATAATTTTTGAATGCATACCTGGAAGTTCGCACAGGGGTCGCAGAGGGTAATAATACGAGTCGCACGTTTTATCATACCATCCGCCATTCTTAAATTGATTATTTCCCATTAATAAGACTAGAGTGATTAAGCACTTGATGAATTCGCATGCATAATTTATTTCTGTTACGGAGGTTAATGGAATTCGGTGTGTATGTATTCTGCATCGCAGGAGAAGGAGGACTACCCGCCATCCAAAAGCTTTCGTTCTGCAATCCACCATTCCTGGAAATAGCCACCAGAAGCACGTCCTGGAAATACTGAAATCGGCTGACTCCCTGAGCCCCCCCAAGGTTTCACCCCCCCATGAGTTTCACCCCCCCCCCCCAAAGGGTACTATATTGAAAACAATTTTAATAGCTTAAAATACTCTTCTGTACATATCTCGAAATTTAAACTCACGGAATTTTCATGTAGATGATTAAATACCTACTTTTTTTGAAACATAGTTAGTCTATACCGAGTTCGTCATGCTACTAGTTAGTCTACTGCTATATAGGTCGTAGCTGCTTGAAGAACTAAAAGGCTCGTCCTCAACATAGTTAGTCCTTAGACATAGTTAGTCCTTACCAAGTTGAGCACTTTAAAACATTAATGAACTCGGTAAGGACTTACTATGTTTAAGGACTAACTATGTTGAGGACGAGCCTTTGGAAAAGTCAGGTGGCTTCGCCCTATATTGCGGTATAGACTAACTAGTAGCATGACGAACTCGGTATAGACTAGCTTAGCTATGTTTCAAAAAAAAGTAGGTATTTAATCATCTACATGAAAATTCCGTGTGTTTAAACTTCGAGATATGTACAGAGAAACATTTTAAGCTAATAAAAATTTTTTCAATATATACCCTTTGGGGGGGGGTGGTGAAACCTTTGGGGAGGGTGAAAGTCATGGGGGGGTGAAACGTGAAACCCTTTGGGGGGGAGGTGAAACCTTTGCGGGGGGGGGGGGGGCTCAGGGAGTCGGTTCCACCACGTTTCATCACCGCGACGTTTCATCACCGCGATGTTTCATCAAAACGACGTTTCATCACCGCGACGTTTCATCACCGTGACGTTTCATCAAAACGACGTTTCATCACCGCGACGTTTCATCACCATGAGATTTCTTTACATGCATTTCATCACCATGATCACTGGGGCGGTTTTTCTGTAAATCTCTCTGCAGGGCCACAGAGAAGACCTAATCTCTGGCTGGAAACCCCTATTGCTTAGCTGCCTTGAACCTTTTACAAACAGAATGCGTTGACCATATATTCCACAGCTTATTCTTCTTGGCAAAGGATCAAAGGGTCTGAGCTTAAAGTGATGAAGCGAAGTGATGGGTAGATAGATGGTGGAACTGCAGCCCGGCACGGAAGGATGGCACTGTGACACCTGCTACTGCCCGTTACTTCAGAAAACTTGATGACAGTGACAGCAGCTGATTTTTTCTACCATTCTTCTTGAATGATTGGATGAACAACTAAAAATATGTGCAAACACCAATCATTATCAGTTATCAAAGCATTTTATCTAAATTTCCCAGAAGTAACCAAACACAAACACTAAGTACACTGTTTAAACTGTAGTATAGTTAAACATCGCGGTGATGAAACGTCGCGGTGATGAAACGTTGTTTTGATGAAACGTCATGGTGATGAAACGTCGCGGTGATGAAACGTCGTGACACCCAGTAGCCAATTCGGCAAGAAGGTGTCAGACACGTGATTTATGGGGCTAGAAAAACACTAAGCTAGGCGCGTGTTGACACAAACCCGCAGGTCTGTGTCTGACCCCAATTCGGCAAGAGCCACACAGAGTCGTGTCAACACGCTCCTAGTTATGGGTTTTTTTAGCCCACGTCTAAAGGGAAAACAGGTTGAAATAGGCGTCTGTTTACGTCTTAAACTAAGTTTTTTGTAGGGTACTTTTGAGGACTTGTTTTAGTTTTAAAATATGAGGTCAACGTTGAACAAAGAATATGGTAAAATTGTAAAAGCGGTCATGGGAAGTGCGGAGCTTGTGTAGGTGGCTACAAAGTTTGTGGAAAATAGGGAAGTGATTGAGAATGGCTAGGTAGGTTTTCCCACTGTTTCAAAGCATGAGTGGCATGGAATTTCCAAACAATGGCATAAAATTTTCTTATACTAAACCACAGCCTATGATAAATGTCTTCTTTCTTTTGTTTTTCTTCCGTAAAGAAAGGGGAACAAATGAGAACAGCATGTAAGGTGCTCTGTTAGTTGAAAAGAGAGGAGGATGGCGTGTTAGCGGCCAAAGATGATCTGCTTCCAGTAGGGCATGGAGAGATGCGAGGAAGGCCACGCGCCCGGCCCCAGCTTCCGCAGTCGTCAGAACCAGTAGGGCAAAGGACAAGTCAGTGGGGGAGGCGGAGGCAAGCCGCAGTAACACAGTAAAACAGTAAAAAGCAGCTTTTCTTACAGCCTATGATACATCTGTCTTTTTTACTGTGTCATCTTCCCCATGTTGTTGGCCGGATGGAGGTGGGACAGCAGTAAAAAAAGTTGGGAAATTAGGGTTTCACTGAGGAATAAACTTTAGAAGCCAAAATTAGAAAAAAACTTTTTTTTTCCTTTTGGGTAAATTATTAGAATTTACTAAACAGAATGAGAATGAGCATTTTTCAAACTTCAAAAAACTTGCCAAAGTAATTTTGTGTTACGAATATTTGTACTGCATCAAAAGTCTTAAAATTGTATCAGGTATTGATCAAAAAGAGAGACAAAAGTTCGGGCACCACAGAACAACACTAAACGTCAGTATAAAAAGCAAAGTAAAAGAATAGTGTCGATCATAAAACCCTAGGAATACTAGGGTCGGCAATGACACGTCTCAGTGTGTTAGTGTCAGCGCAGACCCATTGTTGGCGAATCGGAAAAGGGTCACTTGACCCTGACACCAACACTTAGTGTCAGGGTTTGTGTCGGGGTCTAGTACTTAAGCAACACCGACCCATTGTTGCCGAATTGGCTACAGGGGGTCAGCCCTGAAATCTTACAATATTTTTGCGCGGCCGAAGGCCGCCAGTCGCGGAGGGCAGGGCAGTCAGAGCTCCGTAGGCCGGAGGGCATGGGTGCGGAGGCCCCGGAGCGTAGCCTAGCATGCGAAGCATGCTAGGCGAAGCGTAGGGGCCGTAGCACCCGTGCCCGGAGGCCGGAGGAGCTCTGGCACCCTGCCCAAAGCGGCGGGCGGCCAAGGCCAGCTTAAGCAGTTACCCCATTTTTGTGTCCGTCTGTCCGCATATATATATATATATATATATATATATATATTTGTCTGTTACAGGCCCATACTCCGCGGTTTTTCAACGAAATTGGCTAATTTTTTGCATGAAGGTCCGTCTGGGTGGTATCTCCAGGCCATTTTTGGCGCTTGGCGTAATTTTTTGAATTTCGCCCAAAACTCAATTTTTTGATGTTTCAAAGGGCCAAAAATCATAAATCGCTGGATTTTCAATGAAATCAGCTGATTTTTGGCAGGTACGTCCTTTGATATGATTTCTTGAAGCTGGCAAAAGGAATTTCCGAAATATTTGTTATTTCTCCATTTATGACCAAAAACCTAAAATCTTGATGTTTCAAAAATTTGAACATCTATAAATCGATGGTTTTTCAATGAAATCAGTTGATTTTGCATGTACGTCTGTCATGGTTATATCTTGAAGTTGACAATAGGACTCTTGGACACATTTATTATTGCATGATTTATAGTCAAAAACCTAAAATCTTGATGTTTCGAAAATTCGAACATCCATAAATTCCTGGTTTTTCAATAAACTCAGCTTTATAAAGGCCGCGCATCTTGGCAACAGCCGAGAATACCTTGTTCGTCTGCTTGACGTATTGCATCCCGATCCATAAGGACCTATTTCTTAGGCTGGCTAAGGTTGTCGCGACTTCTTGTCTTTCGCTGTTGTAAATCCAAGCAATTCTTCCTTCTGAAATTATGATTGCAAAGGGGATTTTGTAATAGCGTCTTTATTTTCAAGTACCATAGTTGTTAAATTTGGTTCCCACAGAATAGCAACTGTTGTATGCAGAATCCCTTAAATTAGCAATTGATGCAAATGTGTGGAAGAAGAAAATAAACCAATGTTCTTCATCTTCATCAAGGATGAAGAAACAGGATTTGTCGGCATAATCATAGTGGTCGCTAACTGGGGAAAGAAATTGGCAGCATTCGCGTGATTTCCCGCAGATCGTGAAAGCTACATTGAAACTTGGTTTTGAGCTAATATGGTAAACTGGGATTATTACCCTCGCTGTTGGCAGCTTGACCCGCAGTTCCGTCATTCCTATCCAAAACTGCTTTACGGATCAACCCTAATGAAAACAGAAAATTAAAGCCATTTTAAAACATTTCAATGGTTAACCTAAGAAAAGCCAAAGCAAACCACAAAACATGATCGGGACCTTGTTGAGTCTTCTATGGGTAAAATGAAACAGGCAAAACCACAAAAAAGCAGCCCAGCCATACTTTGATGAACGTGTCTGAGTTTTGAAGCTATTATCTATTTCGCTAAATGATGTCTGCCACAATCAATCTTTGCGAATCGATAGCTGTAGATGGTCTCCGCTGCTGCTGCGAGACTCCACAGTTGAAGTCCTTCGTCGAGGACAATAAAATAGCTGTGGATATTTCTACTTTTATTAAACAAATTTTTTTATGAGGCAGAATTCTATAGGCTCAATAGAATAGGATTCCACTTTTGAAAAATGAAGGTTCTCAGATTCGAATGAAATTGTCCCACCATCCAAATTTAGTTCTCATCTATCTTTCGAAATTTTTGTTGAAGAAATTTCAGATAATTGTGGACTATTATATATCAATCGAAAGGTTATTTGGAGATAAAAAGGTGGTGTACTTCAATTTCGGCATAAGTTTTTTCTTGAAAACGTAATTTCAAAAAATCGGAAATTTTGGTTTTTATAATTTTGACACAAAAAATTTAGAGCTCCGATTTTAGTTCCACGTTAAAATTCAATTTATTGTGGTAATTTTGATATATAATTCGTCAGGTTTTGGTTTGTAAGCATCAGGACTGTTTTCGATTGAAAATTTAATTTGCGCTCAACATTTGACCCTATTTTAATGCATAGCAAAAAAATTTTGAAAAATATGTTGACTCAAATTCTATTTTTACTGCTTAAATATCTTCTTCAGGGTCCAATACACTTTACTGCCGCATTGATTTGTTCCTTTGTTTTTCTTTGTTTCCTTTCCATTGTTTCTTGTTGTTTATTTTTGAGATTCTTTGAGGAACCGCAGACTTACCCATTTAAATGATGAAGCGCCAGCCCAATTATAGGTGTAGAGTTTCAGCCTCAATCTTTGCAAACTTATGGAGAACTCCCCCCCTGGCCACTCGTTTAGGGTGAAGCTGGGTACAGACAGTGTATGCAGGGAAAAAGAAGGCTTTGCCTGAAGGGTGTACGTGTAGTTGAAGCTGGTGATGCTGCTGCCAGTGAAACGATATCCCATGCCACATGTCCACAGTTCCTGCACAAACCCAGCCCGTTAGCAGCACTCAACTTTCCCGAACTCTGCTTTCCACCTAATGGCCGAATGTTTCAAACTTTTTATTAATTACCGTAACTATGTTAAAGCGAGCAATATAGCGAATGCGGATACAGGCAAGAATAACAAATAAATAACGGTTAAAATACCGATTCAGAGCAATCAATAGATATCACATGTCGCTCTCAGGGTCGGAATATGGGCAGTGCGGTAGAGACCAGATAACTGTGCTGTTTCAGCAAGCAGCAGTGTCAGCACTGTTAGCTTGGCTCTTTGGGCCCCAATTTTGGTGTAGCATTCGCTGTTATTGCAGATGGTGAACAATGGCTCCCAGTACCACAGGCCCCAGCCATGCCAATAAGATCATTTCAGTCATACTTCTCAGGGACAGAAGGTGCTTCTGGTCACTGTGACAGTTGATGTTTCACAATTCTATATGGCTGGGGCACAAATAAATATGGTATTTGAAATAATACTCCACTGGCAAAGTTCACTTTTTGTTTCTTTCATATTGCACCTATATACATGCAACTTCCTCCTTTAAAAGAAAAAAACAATTAGAACATGGACTGAGAAAGCGAAAGGCGGAAGTATCTCAAATCAGGCGCAAATATAGCAGTAGTGGCAAAGCAGCAAATGATGAGCTAAAGGAAGAAAATGATGACGAGGATCCAGCGGATGTTGCATACACCTGGCTCCACAAGACTTTGAAATTTAACTTCGTAGGGAAGACCTTTTTTCAGCAGGATGCCACAGTTCCATGAACTGTTATCTCCTTTTTGGAGAAAATGTCCACCTAAAGATGGCGGCAAGCCCATTTAATAACGTGGCTTTGCACCGCTGCATTCCAGTGAAGCGGCAGCTTTTGTAGGAGTAGGTTTCGTCCAAAAATCTATAGTCTTTCTAGTTTTAGTCTACACGCATGCTTGATGGGGCGTGCGTCAATTCTATTGCTGGTGCGTGGTATACTGAAGCAAGGCCACGCACCTCTGGGCGTTTGGTTTGGTTTCGTTTGGTATATGCCGATAGGTGTTCCCTTCTTTCTCAGAAAAAAAGTCACCGAAAAAAGCAAGATATGCAATCGAAACAAACTACAAAGCTTTTTTGTGATCAATCGTTGAGCATGCGAACTTTCTGAGGGATTGTTGCAAAAATCCGATTTTGGAAAACAAATCGGCGCAGAGCGCCGAAAACCAGCACAAATATTGGCAGTATCGCCACGTACTGTACCTGAAAATATTTTGAGTTTTTTGAAGCATCAACATCACTTCTAAACAATGCCTGTTTAAAGAACTTTACAACTACAAGTACGATATAGTTTAATTCTGATTCAGTTTCTCCCTGTAAGACCTCAAAATTGGAGAAAAAGCTAACCCAGCCCCATTTCAGCAGCTCCCAAACTCCGGCATAGTATTGGATGCTCTGAGTGGGTACCGCGAATTTCAACTGCAATAAAAGATTAAACTGAAAAATCCAACTCTCAAAACCAAACCTTGGCAGTGAATGAAGTTTGAGCTCCAGCTGGTGGCGCAGGCTTCCAATGTACCTGTTTGTTGCCCAGACGCAGGCTGACATTTCGACGAGCGTAGTTTCTTCTCAAATTGTCCAGGCGGAAATCTCCCGCCTGCAGTGAAGCAGTCTCTGGCGGCGAAAAATTCAGATTCAGAAATTCAGAAAATTTTTCTAAGAATTCAAAAAAAATATTTGGCAAGATTTGCAAATTTTTTGTCATTGGGCGAAATCTTAACTCACAATTTTTTACCAAATTACAGCTAGCACAATTTTGACTTTCTTTGAAGGGTGTCAGGAGGGCTTTGAAGTGGTCTTCATAAGCATAAACCTTGGTAAGTCGTGGACTGCCGTCCAGGCTGGTAAGATTGATGGGATGCCTGGCCCAACGTCTATCCACACCTTAAAAAAAATAGTTTCTTTCGTCCCAAAGAGCCGTTGCTGTAAAATTTCAGTTTCTATCAAATGTTTAAAAATAGCTTGGTATTTGGCAAGACCTCGATGCCAGAGAGGAATACGCTGGAAGAGCTGGAAGTCCCCACTGATGCTCGCCTCAGCAGACTCCACCGGCCAGGATTCCTCCAGCCAAATCATTCCCACCATCTAAAACCATTTTGAATCAAGGAAAATTTTTCCGTTGCAGTTTTTTTCGCTCGAATTAGTTTTGCTATTTCAAATCCAACATTGCAGCTCGTTTTCACAATCATTTCCCCAATTCGAAAATCCTCCGAAATTTCCATTCATTCCAAATGCAACCTATAAGCTTTCCTCTCGACCCTTGACAACCAATTCAAAGTCCAGTGAAAGTTACTTCGGAGAGAAAGAGAAAGACCTCAAAACGAGAGTAGAGCTGAAGCTGATAGTGGAAGAAGAGGAGAGCGCTGAGGCCCTGGACTGCCTCTCCCTCTGCCAGTGGAAAAGTGATGCTGATCTCAATCTCGTCGGCTTTCCCATCCCGATTCACGTCCAATCCGCGGCTCTGATAGCGCAACATGATATGAATGCATACTAATGCCTGTTCATCCGTGGATCATCTCAAATTTCGGCTGCAGCAAAGCGTAATAACTGAATTTAAAAAATGTGTGTTCCGAGAAATATTAAAAATTATTGAATATTTTTCAATACATTTTAAGATTTTAGAAAATTTGGTTCGAATTTATAAGTAAACTCGGTCGCAACCTTAATAACTGGTATGCGCAGTCGTTCCTGCTCCATTTCATTCAGCTCCGCAAAACTGCTCCAAACCATGTAGTCAGTGGCTCTCTTGCTGCAAAAAAACTCATTAAAAAATTTCAAGATTAACCGACAAAGCGCCCTACCCAGTAGCAAGCAGAATGAATTCGTGGCGGAAGCGAATGCCTGGCTGCTCTTCATAGCTCCGGGTCTTGAGCCAGAAGCCCTGGCTCCGGTAAGCGACCAGAAGCGGACAGATTATCGTTAGTGCTAGGCTCAACAACTGCAATCAGATCCTGGGGATTAGAAGATGACAGCAAGCGGCAAGAGAGATGGATTAATAATAAAATTGGCAAAATGCCGATTGTTTAAGGATTTTCTCAAAAAGCAATCTGACATTTGTAATTTGACATCTGACATTTCCAAAGCACAGCCCTTGATCATCTCAGAGGAGCAAAATATGCATTGGAAAAGTTTGCACAAATAACAATCAATGCAGAAAACAAGGCACACCTGAAAGAGGGCAGCAGGGGAGGCGTAGGCAGCCCGGTACTTCTGCACAATCGGCTGACTGTAGACCAGAAAACTGGCCATCTTGGCAACTGGGAAGACGTGGAATATGAGATGAGGCAGTGAAGGCAGGGAGCGGCCTTACGGATTTAGTTTAGTTGATGAGTCCCTGTAGACGCAGCAGACGGCGTCACCTAGCTTCAGTGAACTCTGCTTCCACCTCCACGAGGCTGGCCAGCACCCGCTCTTCAATTGTTCATTTGTTTTTGACAAATTTATAGTCAGAGAAATTTATTTATTTTTTAAATACTGCTTTATTTCAGTCATTTGTAAAATGGACAATTGAAGAGCGGGAGCCGCCAGCCTAGAACAGAGCTAGCGCCCGCCCCTGATTGACTTGCCTGCAATGAACAAGCCGAGGCCGACAACGTAGATGGAAGCAAGAAGGGCGCAGGCAGTGCAGAATCCACGCAGAAGCCTACCACTCGCGGATCTGCTCAACCAGATTTGGGCATTCGCTGACAAATGCCTATTGAGGCTGAGCAGCAACAAATAGACCCTTCAGCCTGCTGGCTGGACAATATTTTTGCTTTTTGAAAGCGACTTTGGGCTAAGCTATTGAAGAAAAAAGGTGCAAATGGCCCTCAAACTGACGAAGCGAATAAGACTTCACATAGTCTTGCCTGTCCAATGGCTCTCCTTTGTTTGCACCGCGTGTTGCCAGGGCAACAGAGGACAGAATGCAGCCTTTTCCTCCAGCTCCAGAGTTTTCACTGAGTTTTATCTTTATTCTCCTGGCATTTCTTGGATCACCCTAGGCATTCTGACACAGATTATTTTGGCCAGACCAGCCGAAATCAATCCCAATTTATTGCCGTAATGCAGCATTGAAAACAGCGTGTCCTACGTTACTGCTTTCTCGTGCAAATAGCAGTCTTTCTGGATTTCGTAACTACAACCGCTAGAAATGAAATTGTTTCCTTGGTTGATACAAATAAAATGGAGGACCGGGACTACTGATCAACCTGGCCTGCCGAACCACGCAAATAACGCATTTTTATGAAACATCATGATTCCAAAACAAACGGTATCTTCCCTCCATGACCCCCTTCTCTAACTCTTGAGGGAAAAAAGCGAATCAGGGACAGAAGGAGTCCGCCTGATAATGACTGATGAAGAGGCCGGAGGAGTGGAACTGGTAGCAGTTGCAAATGCGCGCTTCTACAAATCCCCGCCGGGCCAGCCGGGGGCTGAAGTCGACAGTTGAACCCTGCAGCAGAGCCATGCCCCAGAGTCAGCCACCCAGGTCGGGCTCACCACCGATGGGGCCCTCTCTACCCTCCATTCTCCTGCTAGCCATTTGAAGTGGCATGGCTGAGTCTACTCGCATCTCGGATGTTTCACCATTTTGCAAAATAAAGCCATGCAGTTGATTTTCCCAATCCCAAGACTCCAGCTGTTTCTCTCCCCTGCCGCCCATAGAGTCTTCGCTGCTGGACCACCGCCCCGAGTTCAGCCTCGACGAAGGTCTGGCACTGTTTGGCCCTCCGCTCGGAAGCAAAGAAGCCTATTTAGTGGTGGAGGAAGGTCTGGTGTCTCCGGAGCCCATGGAGGAGGCTCAGCCGGTGGACATCGGGGACTACTCTGATCCGTTGCCCTCCGTCCTATACGGCAATTTCCGTCCTGTCCTTAAAGGACAAACGACCTAATTTACACCGTCCTGAAATCTGGCTTTTAGGTGCAGAATACAAAGCCCTTAGGTTATGTATCTTGCAAGGAAACTTGGATTTTCTTAATTCGTGATATTTTATTTTTTTATGATTTTTTGAAGTTTCTATTTTTGTCTACAGGGTGTTCAACTTAATAGGCAACGCCTGACTTTGAGCGATCGCCATTGACTCATTTTTGAATGAAACAAGTATATGGCGCAGAGCGCAATAGGTGACCGCGGAGCTCCCCCCTACCCCCCACAACTTCCCAGGCAACTTAGCTGCTTATAAAGTCAATGCTCTTAATTTTTGTTTCTTGTGCATTTGAGTTTGATTGCATTTGGTTGTTTTCATGAAATGTATAAGTAAATGTAAAGCAAAGCAATGTAAAGTACACATTGAAAAAAACATGATAAGCAAAAAGTAATAATAAAAGGGGCTTGAATCAGATTATCTATGATCAAAATCAGGAAAATTGAGAGGCAGCAGTTGCAGTTGCTTGGGATAGAGAGGTCCAGCTGCTCCAGGAAAACCAGCCAGCCAGAAGCCCATCACTGCGTACCTCCACCTGATGTCCCTCCCTCAAAAGCACAGACTTTCTTTAAGTATTTGCAATGAAAATGATGACGGAAAAGCTAGATAGGCGGCGAGGAATTTTAGGCATTGTGCCAGGCTTCCCAGGAGAATGCATCAGGTGCCGGTGGGTTTGACGCGGTGAAAGGATGGCATCCAGAGCAGATGATGGTCGTGGTGTTTCTTCTGCCATCAGGTAGGCCTCCTCATCCTCCAGCACAGCTTCCAGAGGAGGAGCAGATGGAAGAAGCGGTGGTGCAGAGGGTGCTGGGTGGAAGCTGAAATTGAATATTGCATGCGAAGAAACAGATAGCATAGAAAGACAAACTCTTCTCCCTGTGGTGGCTCAGGATTCCACCTCCTCTGGCTTGCAGCAGTAAGGAAGGACTTGGGAAGCAGAAGGTCTTGTAGTTGAGTGTTGAGGTCCCCCAGGCCCAGCTGGACATCAGCATCCATGTCTTCCTCGAGATCGCAGATGAACATCTTCTTGCTTGGCTGGATGACTTGTGTGATGCTGGAGTATGGGGCCATGGGGATGAGTGGTGTGAAGTGGCTTCCTTGGTTGTAGATGATGATGGGGAGTCGGCTGACATGGTACTGGAGGGTGGTCATGGCCACTGCAGAATTTGTAGCTGCTGGAACTTTGTCTTCGAAGGCCTTGCGCAGAGTAGCCATACCCAGAAGATGATGAGACTCCAGCACCCATGGCATTGACA
>JASANA010011160.1:0-19929 GCA_030248095.1 Ptycholaimellus sp. GST1_10
CTTTTTTCCTTTTTCACTCATTAAGTATAATACTGAGCACACACCTTGGAGCCAAGGTCAATCAGCAATTCCAGCAATGTAGGTAAGGGTATCTGCATCACAGTCACCAACATTTCTTTCTAGAACAATAATCCTGGTCAATCAGCAATTTCAGTCATTTTCTCGATCTAGTTTTATAGTTCATAAAATCATTTTGGCTCAACATTTGCAAATTCATACATTGCCAAAAATTTAGTATGATTGTTTCATTGTTATTTTGATTATATTTGATCAAATTCAATGTATTTCATTAGGGGTGCCAGTTTTTTCCTTTTTACTCATTAAGTATAATAACTGGTACCATTGGCAGGCCAAATGTGGGGCTCTTTTCTCCAAAATTTGCAATTGCCTCGAGAAAAAAGTCAAGGAAATACATTTCTTACTAGTGGAATCTGCTGCTTGGACACTTGCATTTTGTTTTTGGTGCACAGTTCAGTGTCTCTTTCCATGCGCGCCCAAAAACAAAATGCAGATGACGCAGCAGATTCCACTAGTAGGAAATGTATTTCCTTGACTTTTTTCTTGAGGCAATTGCAAATTTTGGAGAAAAGAGCCCCACATTTGGCCTGCCGATGGTACCAGTTATTTCTTCCACTTTTAATATAGGATAAAATGTATAAATACAAATGTTATATTGTTGATTATATGTCGAAATTAAAATTTTATTCAATATATAAAAAATTGTAGGAAAAAAGTTGTTTAAAAAATATGACGAAAAGAAAATATTCGAAATTGAAAAATACAATGTGTGGTGATATACAGCAGTAACTTAGCCAGATTCTCTTTCATCGTCACCGGAAGGGAAGGGCCGCAGAGCGGAAACAGGTTAGGGCATCTCGGGGAAAATATACTGCCGACTGATCCCGGCCTCCCTTCCGCCCACCTCATCAACATAGGCCGACGAAACGTCACAGCACACCCGCGGGGCGGCCAGGAAGGGCAGTAGTGATTGCACCAAGAGCTAGAGCAGGCAGAGGAACGGGGCCTCGGATCTGAGCCACAAGCACTACAATACTAAGGGGTGGGAGGGGAAATCATCGTCCAATCTGTATGGCAGCGGAGCAACTTCTGAGTGCGTGTAGCACCGGCAGTTGGAGACTTCACAATCCCGTCGGCCAAACGTTCTTCCCCTCTCAGCTTGACTGAAGTCCGTCTCCGATCCCGATCCGAGTCGAGGTCAAGGTGGGAGTGTCTAAGGCGTAGCAGTCGAGATCGTTGCGGAGATGGTGTTTAGGATTGCAAGTGGAGGGAGAGTCGAGCTCCATCGGGTCTCATCAAAACCATCCAGCGTCGATCTTCCACATATCGGCTTTCTCCATTGAAACACCACTCTAGTATCTTGTGAATCCCTACCGCCACTCTAATGCCGTTGGGCTGTAGGACGTAGGTCCCGGTCTGAGAGCCGAATTGTTGGAGACTGAGGTCACGACCGTTGTCGATCTTAATGACAAAGTTGTGTCCTCTGTACTCAGTTGCCGATCTCTTTTCGACCATCGGAGTGGGACTTCCTTCTCGGCTCTGAGCGTCGGTGGGTGGAGAGGCAATGTCCGGCTCTGAGGGAATGGAATCGGTGGCCCTTTCTTGTCTTTGCCTCGCCTTTATCCAAACCGGACCCATCGTCGTGTCCTCTTCGAGCCAGTTGCGGATGCGCTGATACACTACCTCTGGCATGGGGTTGATACCGTCGAGGTCAAGCATCCAAGGTGGCTGCGGAAGCAACAAGATTCCCGTGGCCATTCAATCCATCCACGGAGAGTTGGCATAGTGATCCTTGAGACGGATGGTTGAAAAGGGGCTGGACAGTGGGCCAATGGCCTGCCAGAGCTCATGAGGAGAGAGGGACTTGTCCAGGTCTTGACACGTAGACAGTTGGACTTCAGTTAAATGGCCTTGCCGTGGCTTGAAGAAGTCGAAGATCATCTGCTTGTGGACTCCATCGAAGCTGCAGCAGTTGAAGACAATCACCTTGTTGTCTAAGCACATTCCTTTGAACATCAGCAGCATTATCTTCAGTCCCCTGCTGCTTAGACCTTGCAGTGTGAGCTTGTCCACAGAGATGTCCACAGAGTAGTTCAGGAGTCATCGTTGCTCTTCGGGGTCAGAAATAACGTCGGTGAGCCTGAGCGTGTTGCCGGTGAAGGTTCTGCTCAGACTCAACCTCTTCTGCTTAGTGATTTGCTGCGTCCCTCCATGCTGTCCGGTGGACTGATGGAGGGTATGGGAGGAAGTGTGAGGGTAGTTGGAGGAGGAATCCAGGCGGAATGTCTTCGACGGTGGTTCACTGTCCTCTTCGACTTCTCCCGGGACTAACTCATCGGCAAACTTATCTAGGTGAATCTCCAGTCGATATCGAGCTGATACCGTCAGTGAACGAAAGTGGACTTTGGGTAAGGTTCCCCAGGGAGCTCCATCCACTAGATGAAGCCACTTGGAGCACACGAGACGAGTGCAGGCCAGGCTGTGTCCATCTAGATGCCGTAAGATCAACTCCAACATCTCATTCGGTAACTGGTCAAGTGTCGGTGGTGTCGCAGGAGGTACATGGGTAGATGGATGTGACGGATGGGGGTGACTCGGGTTCCCTCCCCATCCACTCAGTGAAATCTCAGGCTTGTTGCTCTCTTCAAGGGGAGCTTTGATTTGAAGCTGTTCAACGCAGTTTTCGATGATGACATTGGAGAGCCGTTCGACTGTAGTGGCTTGAGGAAAGTCGATCTAACTGATTTTCCACCAGCGCGATGGCCAGAAGTATTTGGTTCCCACTGCTGTAGTCTTGGTGGTGGGTGAGCGTCAATGTCCTTTGATGGCAGTCATTGGGGGCACTGTCTGTCATGATGGTGGGTATCAGACGTCCTTGAGTGGCTCCACCAGTTGAAGTCAATGCCTCCAGAAGAACGCAAGCTTACTGGTAGATGACGTAGCCTACGGCCAGGAACTGCTGCACTCTTTCACTGTTGACGTGATGAAACTGGAGCTTGGCCAAGTTCTCCAGGTGGAAGATTCCCTGAGCCACGAGCTGCTCCACGATGGGGCACCACGATGAGACATGGTCTTGAGTACAACTGGGACAGCAGTAGATCGCTGAGCTGTCTTCCAGTAATCGTTGACAGACTCTCATGAGTAGTATGACGTCCGCCGGTTCCAGGATTGGCTCCAATGTCCCTTGAGCGCAGGCTAGGCATAGGGGTCGTCGACAATTGTCGCAGTTGACCTTGTCCGCTGGAGCTACTCCTCTGGCACATCCGTGACAGTATGTGTCAGTGATGTGACTCGGTGCTTCCATTTGTCGTCGGAGATGTCGTAGTGGCTGTCCAGCCAGTGTCTGTTCTTTCGGCTACAACCGGGTTCTACCGTAGCCTGTCTCGACAACATGAAGGTCACGGAGCGCGGGTGAAGCCTCTGAGAAAGCGAGGAGGTGAGTAGGCCTGTGGGGAGTGTCTCGTTGACCTCTCTCCAGCTCCCTCTTGCTCATGGTTCCTCCCCTTCTCAAGCTCTTGTTGGTGACTCTGAGCCGAGCTCACTGTATCTCCGCTCCATGTTGCTTCATCCGCAGTCTCTTGGGTTGACTCTAGTCTAGCATCAGTAGGGCTCACTGTTCCGGCAGTCACCCGAGCGTCCTTCTGAGGACGTCGTTGTTTTCCATGAGGGTGAATTGCTGTCTCGCAAGCTTCCTCCCTGGCGGCAATGGCCTCATCGATCACACGGCGGGTAACGATGGTAGATGACGAGAAGGTAGGCGCTCGGCATTAAACTGAGGCCGAATTGGCCTAATCTCATCCTCCCAATCGGGAAGGACAATCTAAGTGCCATCAATCTGTCCCTTTCTTGTGTCCCTTCTCCCATCGTAGACTGGTAACATTCTCATGGTACTGAGGCCATGTGACGTTCCAGCATCTCCTTTCCCACTTAGGTGGAGGGGACTTCTTGGATCCGCTTATGTTCCTGTTCGCATCGTGGAGCATTCGTCGTGAGGCAGGACACTATCATCCTGTCCTCATCTCCGTGTGCTGACAGTGCCGTTGTTCCTTCCTTTGAGTCGAGTGGGGTCAGGTCGGGTACTCTTTCCTTCCCAGCGGCCAGAAGGGTGTTGCAGAGGGAAGTGAAGCGACATGGGCAACATAGCGTGGATGTTGTACGGGCAGCGTGGCCTGTGGTGTCCGTCCGTCAGTTGGAGTGACCAACTGTTCCGGCGTCCAGTATTTGAGGGTCCGAGACCTGTTCTTCTGCTAACCCGCTCGTTCAGTGGTCGGGTAGTTCCCAGTCGTATCTTCTTGCTGTCACTGTAGTGCTGGAGTGCCGGTGGGTAGGTGATGTTAAGGCGATGGCGGCCGCAAGAACCGATGCCTTGGTGTAGTTGCCTAGAGGTCTTGAGCAGGGTCATGTAGTTGTAGGTTAGTCAGCGTGAAGGCCATCCGAAACTGTGGGAGCCAGTCATGTCAGGCCTGTGGCTAGAAGCCAGGTGGAGGAGGAGTTGTAGGTTGACGGCTCCAGTGGGCTGCAATGGAAGATGACAACTATGAGCAGGTCACGTTCCTTGACCTCAGTCACAGGAGGCGGGCTGCCATTGTTGGTGGCCTAGTTGCCGACAGAGGAAGCGAGGGCGCTGTCCTTCGAGGTTCCTGGCTGGTGAGAGCCACGTAGTCCAGCTAGTGGATATGGCCGTCCCTGAGAAAAATGGTGGAAGCAGCATAAGCTTTGACTTACACCAGTGATGGGAGATCAGCGGGATGCTGTCCTTCACGGAACGGGAATCAGAAGAGTGGCAATGAAGACATGTAGTCCAATGGGTGTGCACGCTTCTTATGTCTTCCTCCTAGCTCGTTGAGACGTCAACGCGCAGTTAGGAGCTTGTGAGGTCCTTGAGGCCCCGTCTAGTCCTATAGCCGCTGAAGTATCTGCTAGCGGAATAGCTGATCAGCACTCGTCCATGCCTCCCCGTTCAGGTTCAAGATGGCACTTCTTGGTGGATGAAGGCCCAGTGTAGCTCCATTGGCCGGTGAGGGCTGTCGAGGACCACCCTTAGGACGAAAGGACGTTGCGCTCATCCGACTTCTTGATTGTCCGAAGTGACGCCTTGTCTCAGTCGCCTCCTGTCAGTCTCCCACAGTAGGTTGGAGACCTGAGAATCCGGTATGCCTGTCGAAGAGCTTCGATGTCTCCAATCTAGCACAGGGGGCCTGGGCAATTGACGGCAGTGGAGGGAAGTCTAGAGCGCTTCCAGCGACAGTAGGGGACCCTGTAGTCCTCCAGTAATATGTTGGAGGCATGAGAAGCCGGTGTAGCTGGTGGAGGTCTCTGACAGTCTCCAGTCTCATGCAGGAGACCTGCACAGCTGGCTGCAGCCGATGGAAGTCTGGAACCCCCCTCTGGTGGCAGTAGGAAGCCTTGCATCCTCTGGCATCAATTGAGAGGTGCGGGCCTTCAGTGGCGTCCAGCAAAAGACCTCGGCCCCTCATTGTCCATGAGTAGAAGGTCTCCGTCCCCAGCTGTGGCAGTAGGAGTCCTGAGTGACTGGTAGCCGCTGAACAGGAACTGGGCAGGAGCTGGTATGTCTGCCACCCAAGGTAGCCGATCTCGGCTTAGTCCATCCGTGAGGGTGTCGAGGGCAACCCTGAGGACCATGGGAGTGGTATTCCTAGGACTTCTTTGCTGTTCGAGGCAACATTTCTGCTCAATTGTCTCTAGTCAGTCTCCAGTAGTGGCTTGTAAGTCCTGGTCACCCGCGGTAGCCAATGAGAACCCTTGGCCACCAATAGTGGAAGTGGAGGCCTTAATCAGCTGGACAATGGCGTAGGTGTCCTCCTGTCCATGTAGGTGGTCTCAGTGGTCTCCAGTTTCATGATGGAGGCGTGAGAAGTTGGTGGTAGCAACCGAAGTTGTCCAGGACACTGATCATGTTGCAATCCGTGGTGTTGAGGTTCCAGTTCTAGAAGTCTGTAGCAAAAGCAGCGGTAAGTGTCCAGGAGCTTCCCTTTTTCTTCAGGGACAGACGGAAGGAAGAGGGCGCAGGTCTTCGGAAGGCCCCCTTGTGGACGGTGTTGCTGTCGGAGCACACGCAGAGGGTGGAGACCTCGAAGGCGTTGTGTCCTCAGTTAATGCTGTCCATGGAGTAGTCCTCTGGCTGTAGGCGAGCAGGCTGGATTGCCGCTGGCTGGCAGTGCAAAGAGGTCGCAGTGGATGTAATCCACTAGGCCATGCTCATGCAGGTCGCTGTCAATTGTCAAAGAGTAGAGGCCGATTGTTGAAAGACGGTGGTCGATTCTGAATCGGGCTGGTCTTCTCCAGGGATGCCCGAAAGTTGACAAATCCGAAGGAATTCATAAACAGTGATGGTCGGCGAAGACTGCAGCAGGCAGCAGCGAGTCGAACTGGTCGGAGCCGATGTCCAAGCTTGAGCAACAGAGGCGAAGCTTCTACTGGAGAGTGGGCTGCTGTTGACCGGCGAGGATTGCAGCAAACAGAGCGGGCAGCAGTGAGTTTGAACACTGACTGAAGCCCATTTTGAACTTGGGCCGTCGATGCGAAGCTTCCATTGCTGTCTGGTGGCTGCAGGGGTTTTCAGAATCCGTTTTGTTGTCTGACGGGAAGGTTGACAGCCTCCCGTGGGCAGGGGGTCTTCCTGTGTTTGCCTGTCAGGTTGAGACGCCGTTGAATAGCCTTGGCATCCCTCTGGTGTAGAAGGTGTCTACTGTTGGAGTCAATCCGTAGTCGCTTGTCAGGCTGTCATCTGTCGTGTTGTTGAGAGGTGTCGGCCGAAGTTGAGCTGGGAGAGTAGAGCAGAAGCTATAGCTGTGTCTTCTGCCATCTGGGACGTTGTCCATCTTCTGTACGTCCACTGACAGTAGCGCGGCTTGGCTTCTTGGTTCTTGTTCCGGGTACTCTTCCTCTGGTTCCCGTTTCCCTTTTTAGGTACTCGTTTTGGGTTCGGGTACTCTTCCCTCCCGGCAGCCGAGGGGATGTAGTCTAAGTCCTGTTGCACCAAGGGATGTATAACTTGGCGTAATAGTAGATGGCCAAGTGATGCTAGAATCCCTGCCAGCCGGGCTGAACGTGGTGCAGTGCAGGAGGCTTGGGCCCTGTCCAGGAGTGATGGAAGGAAGACAGCATGAACTGGTGCCACGGCCTTGTCACTTCGGCTGAATATGAGCGGAGCAGCAATGAGTGGAAGAGGCAAGCTCCAGTTGCCAAGGTAAGGCTTGATCCTCAGCACTGGCTTTCAACTCTCTGCCGCTGTGAGGAGCTGATGAAGTGAGCCATAACGGTCTGCATGTCATCCGAGATGTACTCCGGTGGTGGTGAGCTGGGATGGGCCACTCAGCTTGTCGCTGTCCCAGTAGAAGCTGTAGGCCAAGCCATCCAGGTTCCCGCAGATCCAGTCTAAGGCTGACATCATACTGATAGGAGCATGATGCAGGCCACAGAGTTAATAGAGCCTGTGTCAGAACAGGACTCCCTTGCTGGGGTTGAACCGCTGGCCGCTTGGCTTGACCTTGGACTGGTAGCTGTAAAAAATGATGGCGGAGTTGGACTCAGACTACTCCACATCGATGAGTCTGTTCGGCAAGGAGCGGAGTTGCAGTAGGGCAGAGTGGAGCTCTAGAGATCAGCACTCTGCGACTGTAAGCAGGGGTAGAAGGGCAGGGGATGGGTGAAGCGCTGTGCTTGGGCTGGATGGCACCGGCAGTCCTGCTGATGAAGGCAGGCCAGAAGCACCTGCACTCTGCTACTAATGCCACGTAGACCCTCTTGTTGCCCTCACCATGCAGCAATCCATGAAGACGTGTTCTTCTAGCCATCGTTGAAGCCGGGTAGGTTCTCCTAGTCTTCGATAGATGGGCTAGACCAACGACCTTCGATCGATTGTGCGCATCGAAGATGGGACTGAGAATCACGGCTCCAGTTCTCCCCTTCGTTCTAGAAACCCACTCGGACTCAGTGCCTTCGATGAGTGGGCTGGGAAGAGTCCTCAGTGAGCAGTGAGTAGGGGTATAGACTCGCATCTCCATTCCAACTGTTCCTTGTGTCCTTGAATGTCAGTCGGACACTTTCTCCTCCTTGTTTGCGTGTCAGGCTGTTGGGATGCATTGCTCTCTTGAGCGATTCCTTCGATTCCAATTCTCCCCCACGGTGCGTCAGTGAGTTGCTCCTTTTGAGCAGTGTTTCTCCTCTTGCTCTGATGTTTCTCTCTGACGACTGTCTCTCAAGGGGAAGGGCGGACAGGCAGGAAGGGCTGTAAAGCACGCATTGCAGCATGGAGCGACAGGAACACAAAGAAGGGGGTAGGGTGGGTGTAGAGAAGCAGTCGCAGAAGTCCGTGGTGGGCTTCTTCATCACCACTGGCGGCGGGCAATGCTCTTGGCTCTCTGCCACCTTCCGTTGTTCTCCTCCTTCCTTGCGCTGTTCCTCCACGTGGCTCGCGATGGAGGCGAACACAAGCGTGAGCGGGAGCGGGAGTGGGAGCGGGAGCGGACCGATGAGGAAGATGCCGCTGGAGCATCCAGTCACCGCGTCCGCTCGGAGTTCCCTCTGGTCAGAATGGCCTTGCCGGCCTCAGGCAGTTCATTGATAGCGTCGGACATGAACTAGGCCCATCTGGAGATCTCCTGCATGTCCAATTGTAGCAGGCGCATGCGGTGGAGTCCATCGAAGGCGGCTTGGAGGTTCTCAGCCTGCTTCCGGTTGATGACGAAGCTGTCCCCCTTGAGCTTGCTCAGTTGCTGTTGGAGGGACCGCTTCTTGCATTCAAGCTTGTCCCGGGCGGCTTGAGCTTGGCCGCGCTCCTGGATGGCCTGCTTCTTCTTGGCCTCGGCGTTGGCCAGCTGCTTCCGGAACTCCTCGTGGCCTTTCTCCAGCGTCTTCACCTTTGCCTCCAACCCCAAGCACTTTCTCTCCAAGGAAAGTGCCTTCTGTGCTTGGAGGGATTCAAGGCGGGATCCGATGACGGCGCCCTTCTGTCGCTGAACCTGCCACTCCAGCTCCAGTATGTGGCTGTCCTTGTAGTGGAGTTGTTGGAGGTGATTGGCGCATTGTCGCTCCAGATTGGCAATCAACCTGGAGCCGGTGTCCAGGTAGGCTTGTGAGCTCCGGTATCCCGGGTCCGCCTCTCTCCTCCTCTTCTCGATACTCCCTCAGGCTGAAGCTTCAGGGAAAGGAAGAGGAGCAATGACGGCTCTGGGCGCCACTGGCACTGATGATGGTGATGTCGAGGTCGTTCCTCTCCTCCTCCCCTCGAGGCTCTCGGAAGGCAGAGCTCCCTGAAGAGGGAGTGGAGCGAAGGTGACCCGGTGCGTTGTCGGGGCCGATGGTGGTGATGTCAGGGCTGTCCTTCTCCCCCTCATCTCTAGGTGCTCGGAGGACGGAGCTTCCTGAAGAGGGAGTGGGGCGAAAGTGACCCTGGAAGCAGATGGAGCCGGGGACGAGGCCGTAGATGAAGACTCCGTCTGCGCAGGAGAAGAAGCGATCGGTGATGGCCTGGTCAAAGGTGTGTTGCAGGAGACACTGGCTTCTTTTCCCATTGAAGGCGGGGCTTCTGGGACTCCCTCGGGCAGCAGGTAGGCTGGTGACAGAGGGATGAGTGGGGAAAGGACCTGAAGCTCAGCCTCTGCCTTGGTCAGTGATGAGGAGTCCGGTTCTTGTCTTGGCGACCGTCGGCGGCGGCTGGGAGATTGCCGATCGCGTCGATGAGACTTCTGGCTCCTCTCCTTGGAGTCCTTGCCTCTTTCGATCGAACGTTTATAAATCCGCAAGGATTTATAAACAGGCTGGCCGGCAAGGTTGCAGCAAGCAGCAGGGAGTTTTGGACTGGTCAGAGACGGTTCCAAAACTCTAGCAGCGGAGACGTTGCTTTTGCTGGATAGCTGGTCTGGCTGGCCGGCGCAGTTGCAGCAGAGGCCAGGAGTTTGAAAACTGGCCGGAGCCAATTTTGAACTCTGGCAGCAAAAACACGTGGTCGCTGTTGGCTGCAGGCAATTTCAAGATCCGTCCAAGGATAATGAAATTATCATCGTTGATGCTTGCATAGATGGCATGAAAACAACTTTGCAGTTAGTTTTCGATGCCCAAGCAGCAGAGTTGAGTCCGTGCCGACGTTGACTGGGGCTGGCAGCAAAGATCTTTGACAATTGACAAGGGCCAATTTCAAAGTCTGGCATCGAAGACGGATCGACGCTAGTAGCTGGCAGCCGAAGAGAATATTCAAAATCCTTTCCAGGATGATGAAATTCTGAAGATGACGCTGATGACGTCAGCATGAAAAGAAACTTTTCAGTTAATTTTCAATGCCCTGAAGCAAAATCCAATGTTGTCTTGATCGTCGGCATTCAATGATTTCATAAATCCGCAAGGATTTCAGTTTGCTTCAAGACCCTTCGTGGCAGCGGATTAAAGTAGCAAGTGTGCCATGTGACGTCAGAGTTTCCTGGCTGCCGCCCAAAAAGGCAAAGACTGGAAACTCGGCACTGCGATGTTGCTGATGATGAACGGACATTGAAAAGAGACTTAAAAGTCAATTTTCAATTCCATGTAGCGTAGTCGCAGTTGCTGCCACATAGAAGTTCACGAGGCCGGCTCTGGCTGCGTGAAGTTCTGGGGCTGCAGGGTGTCCTGTCTGGCAGCGAAGCGAGGTCCGGCAATGAAGGCTGGGCTCGATTCACTGTCCTGGCTCTGTAGATCAGTGACTGGGGCCTTTGGCTCGATCGCTGCTGGTAGAAGGCGGCAAAGTCCAAAGGCCGGAAGTTGTTGTGGAAGCGGAAGTTGGCGGAAGCGGTGCCGGATGTTGTAGTAGCATTGTAGAGGTGGTCGGTGGAGGTACAGATAAGCTAATCAGCTCTCTGCTTTACCAAACGCTGTGGTGATATACAGCAGTAACTTAGCCAGATTCTCTTTCATCGTCACCGGAAGGGAAGGGCCGCAGAGCGGAAACAGGTTAGGGCATCTCGGGGAAAATATACAGACTGATCCCAGCCTCCCTTCCGCCCGCCTCATCGACATAGGCCGACAAAACCGGCTTGGGAAACGTTACACAATGCAAAATTATTGGCAAAACTTATTATACAGGAATTTTCTTGACTTATACTCCGGGCAGTCGATTTTTGGAAGAAAATAGCATTAATTTTGGCATGGCGATGGTACAATTTGTTTTCTCAACTTCAAAGAAACAAAAATAAAAATGAATTTTTGAGATGGATTCGAACCTTTGAATTTCATCCATATGCACAATCGCTTTTACCACTACACCACTGGTCCGTTTGACTCATTGCGTAAATGAAGAGCTAAAATTAAATAAATACTTGGGGCCCAGGGACCCGGGGAAGGGGATGGGGGGGGAGAGAAATGAATACCTACTATCGTCCATTGAATAGATGCGGAGGAGAAGAAGGAGGAGAAGGAGAAGGAGAAGGAGTTCGGATACATGGTTTTTTGCATTTTTCATGGGAAAATAATTCGTTTTATGCAAAAGTCAAAAAAGAAACTATAGTCAATTCGATGTTGCTCTTTCCAATGCAAAAAGAATCAGAAAGATTGAAGCTTCCTGTGAGGCGCTAGAGCCTTATCAAAATTAAGATCTAGCAATAACCCTCAAAACATACACCTGGGTCAAAAAGAGGGGCTGGGCGCTGACACTTCGCTAACGCTCGCTCGCGCCAGCCCAATACTGAGCACACACCTTGGAGCCAAGGTACGAAAAAAATATTTAAAATTGAAAAATAAATTGCAATCTTATTGGGAGCTTATTTTTTGAGAAATATTCTTGACTTATACTTAGGCCAATCGATTTTTGGGAAAAAAATAGTTTTATTTTTGGCCTGGCGATGGTACCAGTTGTTTTCCCAATTTTAATACACAAAAATAGAAACAAATGCCTGACAAGGAATCGAACCTTCCAACTTCTCTCATCTGTCCAATCGCTTACACCACTACACCATTGGTGCACATGACTTCATAGATTAATTGAAGAGCTAAATACATGAGGCCCAGGGACCCGGGGAAGGGTGGTGGGGGAAGAAATGAATACGTACTATCATTTATTGAATAGATGCGGAGAAGGAGAAGAAGAAGAAGGAGTTCGGACATATGGTTTTTGTTTTTTTCACCCTAAAATAAAACGTTTTGTGCAAAACTCAAAAGATAAACTATGGTCAATTTGATGTTGCTCTTTCCAATGGTGAAAAAATTAGAGCGATTGGAGCTTTCTGTGACGAGCAGCAGCCTTATCAATTTTAAGATCTAACAATAACCCTCAAAACATACCCCTGGGTCGAAAAGAGGGGCTGGGCGCTGACGGTCGCTATGCTCCCTCACGCCAGCCCAATTCCATCATCTGTTTTCAAGCTTTCTATGCTATTGTAGCTAATCAAAAACCACCCCAATAGCCCTTAACACAAAAAGCGAAGTTTCTAGCAGGTGATGAATTTTATACTTTTTACGTATATATTTATATCTGGTACCATCGGCAAGCCAAATGTGGGACTCTTTTCTCCAAAATTTGCAATTGCCTTGAGTAAAAAGTCAAAGAAATACATTTTCTACTAGTAAAATCTGCTGCTTGGACAGTTGTATTTTGTTTTTGGCGCGCAGTACAAAGTCTTTTTTCATGCACACTCAAAAACAAAATGCAGATGACGCAGCAGATTCTGCTAGTAGAAAATGTATTTCTTTGACTTTTACTCAAGGCAATTGCAAATTTTGGAGAAAAGAGTCCCACATTTGGCTTGCCGATGGTACCAGATATTTCTTCCACTTTTAACATATTGTAAAATGTATGAATACGAATTTTATATTTTTGGTTGTTATTTAGTAAAATTTAATTGGATAAATAAAAAAAAATAAGAAACAAAACCTATTTAAAAAAATTTTTGACCGCGGAGCGGCCCGAAGGGCCGCTCCGCGGTCTATAGAGGTTACTGAACTTTTGTCCTCATGTGTATGTATATATATATATCTGGAAATGCTGGGAACGGGCGAATTCTCAACGGATTGGGACACACTTTTTTTTTCCTGAAAGGTAATGCAATTTTAGGAAGATCTGGAGGGGTAGACCTGGTTTCCGAGCATATGAAACATTACTTATTTGGGTAGAAAGGTTTAAACATTGCAATATACAGTTTTTGCGCTGTAGCACCTGTAATCTTGAGAATTGCACAGACAACTTGAGTTTTTGACCGCGGAGCGGCCCGAAGGGCCGCTCCGCGGTCTATAGAGGTTACTGAACTTTTGTCCTCATGTGTATGTATATATATATATCTGGAAATGCTGGGAACGGGCGAATTCTCAACGGATTGGGACAAACTTTTTTTTTCCTGAAAGGTAATGCAATTTTAGGAAGATCTGGAGGGGTAGACCTGGTTTCCGAGCATATGAAACATTACTTATTTGGGTAGAAAGGTTTAAACATTGCAATATACAGTTTTTGCGCTGTAGCACCTGTAATCTTGAGAATTGCACAGACAACTTGAGTTTTTTTGTTCACAAGTCGCATATAACGATTCCAAATCTGTGCTTACTTTTGAAAATCATTGAAAAACCACAGACTTACTTTCTTGAGTGACAAACTTTCACGCATGGCAATGTCATCAATAATTAGTAACACCTGAACGGCTAAGAATTGCACTAAAGACTTGAGTTTTTTTGTTCACAAGTCGTATTTAGCGATTCCAAATCTGTGCTTACTTTTAAAAATGGTTGAGAAACCACAGACTTACTTTCTTGAGTGACTAACTTTCATGCACGACAATGTCATCATTAATCAGTAACATCTGAATGGCTAAGAATTGAACAGAGGACTTGAGTTTTTTTGTTCACAAGTCATATATAGCGATTCCAAATATGTGCTTACTTTCAAAAATGGTTGAGAAACCACAGACTTGCTCTTAGCACTGACAAAATTCCATGCATTCATATTGTAAGCGTAGAGGTGGTGCGCTCCGCGGTCACCTATTGCGCTTTGCGCCATATACTTGTTTTGTTCACAAGTCGTATATAACGATTCCAAATCTGTGCTTACTTTTGAAAATCATTGAAAAACCACAGACTTACTTTCTTGAGTGACAAACTTTCACGCATGGCAATGTCATCAATAATTAGTAACACCTGAACGGCTAAGAATTGCACTAAAGACTTGAGTTTTTTTGTTCACAAGTCGTATTTAGCGATTCCAAATCTGTGCTTACTTTTAAAAATGGTTGAGAAACCACAGACTTACTTTCTTGAGTGACTAACTTTCATGCACGACAATGTCATCATTAATCAGTAACATCTGAATGGCTAAGAATTGAACAGAGGACTTGAGTTTTTTTGTTCACAAGTCATATATAGCGATTCCAAATATGTGCTTACTTTCAAAAATGGTTGAGAAACCACAGACTTGCTCTTAGCACTGACAAAATTCCATGCATTCATATTGTAAGCGTAGAGGTGGTGCGCTCCGCGGTCACCTATTGCGCTTTGCGGTTGTTATTTAGTAAAATTTAATTGGATAAATAAAAAAAAATAAGAAACAAAACCTATTTAAAAAAATTTTTTTATAAAAAAACAAAACGATAACATTTGAAAAAAAAACAATACGAAATTTTCTTGGTTTTTACTCAGGGCAATCGATATTCGGGAGAAAAAAGCTTAACTTTAGGCCTGCCCATAGTACCAGTAATTTTCAACTAGAAATGCAAAAAAAAATTAAAACATATCTATAAGAAGGTTTCAAACCTTCTAGATTCATTCAGCAGTCCAATCGCTTAGACCACTACACCAATTGTCCATATGACTGCTTTGTCATAACTGAAGAGCTAAATACATTAGGCCCAGGGACCTGGGGAAGGCGGGTGGGGGGGTGTTAAATGAATACCTACTATCGTCCATTGAATAGATGCGGAGGAGGAGAAGAAGGAGAAGGAGGAGTTCGGACAAATGGTTTTTTGCATTTTTTTTCATGGTAAAATAAATCGTTTTATGCAAAAGTCAAAAGATAAACTATAGTCAATTCGATGTTGCTTTTTCCAATGGTGAAAGAATTAGAGCAAATGGAGCCTTCTGTGACGAGCAGCCGCCTTATCAAATTTAAGATCTAGCAATAACCCTCAAAACATACATCTGGGTCGAAAAGAGGGGCTGGGTGCTGACACTTCGCTAACGCTCACTCGCGCCAGCCCAATTGATCTAATAAAATTTTAACTAAATATATAACCAACAATATAAAAAAAGGACATATGTTTGACATAATTTTATTTTTGCATGTATAAAGTTGAGGAAATAAAAGGTACCATCGGCAAGTCGAAAGTAAGCTCTTTTCTCCCAAAAATCAACTGCCCCGAGTATAAATACCAGGAAATTTTCCTACTACTAATGGAATCTGCTGTGTCATCTGTATTTTGTTTGAGCGCGCATGAAAAGAGCCTTGGAACTGCACGCGAAAACAAAATGCAAATGCCCCACAAGCAGATTCCATTAGTAGTAGGAAAATTTCCTGGTCTTTATACTCGGGGCAGTTGATTTTTGGGAGAAAAGAGCTTACTTTCGGCTTGCCGATGGTACCTTTTATTTTATATGTTGCTGCAAAGTGTAAATACGGTGCTTGTTTTGCATTTGAAAATATTGTGGATATCAATTTCTTTCAATCATGTATACTGTCAATTGGTTAGAAGTCTTTGATCGTATTGCATAACGCTCAACGCCTGCCGTTATATTCTTACTAACCAAAATAAATTCCATGTATTGTATCCGTGACCACATGTTTTCCAAATTCAATGAATAATTCCAAAAAATCGTTGTAGAAAACAAGCATGTAACTACCATAAAAATCTTTGTGTAAGTTTTCAGTCCACTTTTGAAAGTGAAAAACTTTAAGCAAAGGCCAAAGAAGCAAAAAGAGAAGAATGACAAACCAATTTGGTAGACCAATTTAAAACTTAAATGCCCATTCAATCATTGCAATGTTCGCAAGCACTTGCCGCTGTTTTCAAAAGTAGAAAACACTGACACTTCAACCTACAGCTCACAAAATGTGCCACCATCATAACCACGCATTCAATCACAGCCATAGGCGACCATTCACCAAACGACATATTTGCCCAGTTCCCCTTTGCCCGCTCTTCCATAAGCGGACACAAAGAATGCAATGGATCAATGGTGTGATAATTTTGAGGCTAAATTTGGTTTGTTGAGATGGAGTTTCGTGAAAAATGATTGAATAGGTTTTTTAATTTTGGCATTGAGTCTGCTTTTTAAGGAGTGTGTAGGCTCGCAATTCATGCATCCCAAAGGCATTGCTGGCACTCAGTCACTGAAGTGCAGGCACATACCCAGGCCACATGCGGGCGTGAGGGGTGACTTGAGTAGCGTGGTTGTGCTGGGGCCCGCGTCTCCCAACTCCTCCACACTCGCGTACGTCTTGCACGACTTCCCACTGTGCACCGCGCCTTCAGAGTCCTGCTTCTCTTTACAAATGTCTATGTGCCCATTGGACAGTCATGCCAGCACAGCTGAACCTCCGTGAAAAGAAGGCTTGCCCCATTGTCTCCAATGTTATGGAAGATAGTGACCAGCATAATAAACACAAGTCTAAAATGCTACGGTATTAGGAGCTTATGAATTTTTGATCATCAAAAAGAAATAGACAAGTTGTAAAACAATCGTGATCTATATTGATTTGCAACGAGCATAAATTTTAACAGGTCTATTTCGTTGGTAATAGTCTTTATAAAAACTTGACTGCTCATTCATAAGCAGGCGGCAATTTATGGCAGAAACCCTTCCTCAGTAGAATAATCTAGTTCTTTTTTTTAAATTTCTGAATAATTTTTATGTTAATTAATAAATTTTTTAAATTTATTATTGAACATTATTGCTTTTTTAAGCTTCATGAAGAAGAAATAAATGCCCTAATTGAAACATGATTCACAAAAAAACAGCATATTGCAAATGTCTGCAAAACTTAATTTTACCTTAGCTGGTCTCAATTTGATTTCGATATTGTTCATTTTTTGCACCTAGAAAATTTATTTAATTTTATTATATCTAAAAAATCAACAAATCTTTTTCGATTTAACTTAAGAGGGGTTTTCTGTAAGGGTCAAGAAACTCAACAAACAACTTTTACTCGGATTTTTGAAAGTTGGCCTCAATCGATGGGCTATATAGTGGGATACTTGGCCCTGAAAACCGTTTTGAAAATTTCAGCTTTGTATTAGAGATATGGCCATTATTGTGAAAAGAGGTCCGAAAATGGCCCAAAATTCCGATTTTCGACGTAAACTTTTTGACCGCGGAGCGGCCCGAAGGGCCGCTCCGCGGTCTATAGAGGTTACTAAACTTTTGTCCTGATATGTATATATATATATATATATATCTGGAAATGCTGGCCCCGGGCGAATTCTCAACGGATTTGGACAAACTTTTTTTTTCCTGAAAGGTAATGCAATTTTAGGAAGATCTGGAGGGGTGGAACCGGTTTCCGAGCATTTGAAACATTACTTTTTTGGGTAGAAAGGTTGAAAAATTGGGTATGCTGTAAAAGGGTCAATTCTCAACGGATCTTGACAAACTTTTTTTTTCCTGAAAGGTAATAATATTTTAGGAAGATCTGGAGGGGTGGAACTGATCCCGGAGCATTTGAAACATTACTTTTTTGGGTAGAAAGGTTGAAAAATGGGGTATGCTGTAAAATGCTCAATTCTCAACGGATTTTGACAAACTTTTTTTTCCCTGAAAGGTAAAAATATTTTAGGAAGATCTGGAGGGGTGGAACTGACCCCTGAGCATTTGAAACATTACTTTTTTGGGTAGAAAGGTTGAAAAATGAGGTATGCTGTAAAATGCTCAATTCTCAACGGATTTTGACAAACTTTTTTTCCCTAAAAGATAATAATATTTTAGGGAGATCTGGAGGGGTGGAAACGGTCCCGGGGCATTTGAAACATTACTTTTTAGGGTAGAAAGTTTGAAAAATGGGGTGTGTTTAGAAATGGTGAATTCTCAATGGATTTGGACAAACTTTTTTTTGCTGAAAGGTATTAACATTTAAGGAAGATCTGGAGGGGTGGAACCGGTCCCAGAGCATTTGAAACATTACTTTTTGGGTAGAAAGGTTGATAAATGTGGTATGTTGAGAGCTCCGCGGTCACCTATTGCGCTCTGTGCCATATACTTGTTCAAATAGGCATAGCTTGAGCTATGTTCTACCAAATTCAAAAATTCAAAAGCTCACCTGTTTCTGAACATTTAGGCAACATTATATGTGCCATTGACCTATAGTGGCATGATTTGGATGGCCGTTACAAAGGTGAGAACCAAAAAATTACCCAAACTGATATGTTAAAATTTTGCAAATTTTTGTCATTTTCTCCAAATTTTAAGTCAAACGTCACCCTTTTGACGCCGGATTCTGAATTTTCAACTAATTTTGGACCTAGGGACACCTTTCATTTGCCCATATTGGTGAGCACAATCGAAATCCATCAGTCAAAATTTGATGAAATCTAGACCCAGCCCTATGTTATAACATAGGACGATTTGAATGCTACAAAATTTTTGCACTAAAAAACTTCCTATTCCTTAGGATTTCAATTTGAGTCAATTTCCTTTCAAGACTAAGTTACTCCAGCCCTATGGCAGGTACCCATGCAGAAAAATCACTGGTCACTTCAAATTTTTGCTTCCAAAGAGACCCAGACTTGAGAGCCAGTCCGAATTTCGCCCTATGCTATAACATAGGCAAAAAATGGTCAAAAATATTTCTGTCTTGAAATTTGATTCCAATGCCCAAATTTCAAAATATGGACTCAAATACACCTGAAAATAGTATATTTTGATGTGGTTCTATGTTTAAACATAAAACTGCATGCAGCCAAATTTGGTCTAATTTAGGCCAAAAATGACCACAAACTCAAACAGCTAAAAGTCTTCAATTAAAAACAAATTGCTAAAAAAATATTATTTTTAGGTGTATTTGAGTCCATATTTTGAAATTTGGGCATTGGAATCAAATTTCAAGACAGAAATATTTTTGACCATTTTTTGCCTATGTTATAGCATAGGGCGAAATTCGGACTGGCTCTCAAGTCTGGGTCTCTTTGGAAGCAAAAATTTGAAGTGACCAGTGATTTTTCTGCATGGGTACCTGCCATAGGGCTGGAGTAACTTAGTCTTGAAAGGAAATTGACTCAAATTGAAATCCTAAGGAATAGGAAGTTTTTTAGTGCAAAAATTTTGTAGCATTCAAATCGTCCTATGTTATAACATAGGGCTGGGTCTAGATATCATCAAATTTTGACTGATGGATTTCGATTGTGCTCACCAATATGGGCAAATGAAAGGTGTCCCTAGGTCCAAAATTAGTTGAAAATTCAGAATCCGGCGTCAAAAGGGTGACGTTTGACTTAAAATTTGGAGAAAATGACAAAAATTTGCAAAATGTTAACATATCAGTTTTGGTAATTTTTTGGTTCTCACCTTTGTAACGGCCATCCAAATCATGCCACTATAGGTCAATGGCACATATAATGTTGCCTAAATGTTCAGAAACAGGTGAGCTTTTGAATTTTTGAATTTGGTAGAACATAGCTCAAGCTATGCCTATTTGAAAAAGTTTATGTCGAAAATCGGAATTTTGGGTCATTTTTGGACCTCTTTTCACATTAATGGCCATATCTCTAATACAAAGCTGAAATTTTCAAAACGGTTTTCAGGGCCAAGTATCCCACTATATAGCCCATCGATTGAGGCCAACTTTCAAAAATCCGAGTAAAAATTTTTCTCGTCCCTTACAGACACCCTCTCTTAACCAATATTCAAGGAGCTCAAGGCTAGGACACGCAACCACCCAAAAACTTGATCGCCCATTCATAACTAGGGCGCTGTCGCGCCCTAGGACGTAGCCATTTAAAGTTCGATGCTGCTAAG